>JBAIZZ010000335.1:323644-438046 GCA_037355905.1 Heliconius aoede
GTCCTGCAGGTATATCGAGCCGGCGCGCGTCGGAGGCGGATGGGCGCGCAGAGGGCTCCCCTCCAGCACCGACGCCCCCCGCCGCGCCCACTGCCGCGCCCCGCTCTGCACACAACCCTTTCGCGGTAGAACGCCCGCACGCCGCACCACACCTGCTAGAGCGCCAGGGCTCCTTCAGAGGATTTGCGCATCTCAATAATAAGTTAGCTTCGACTTATTTTAGAAACCGTATTAAACGTTGAACGTAGCGGAATTTAAACCCGCACCTCGTTTTAAGGTTTTGAAACAGTTTAAGCTCTTTGGCCAGCAAGCCATACGTCGAAATTCCTATATGCCTATTACAACTTTTTTGTTTTGTACCTACAGAAACGCTTGAATGTAAAACTTATAAAAAATGTTAAATGTTTTAAAAGAGAATATACTATGAAGCCATCGATGACGGGACAGTTTTGGGTTCGATTCCCACTCGGTGTAATTCATTATTTTCGTTTCCTTGCCTTGGTAACGAGAATAAACACCACATTGAGTTGTACTACTCTATACGAAATATCTTGAAAATTATGCAAAGATTGAGGAGCAAACTACTATTCTCCTTCTACCTGCCTCGCTTTAGTACATATAACCAGCATGGACATAAAAATATGTTTAACAATAATTATTTATTCTTTCCAGTTCACCATTCAAACGTCAAATGTCATTGCGTATCAGCGAGCTGCCCTCCAACTTGGAGCGGCAGCGTCTTGGCCTCGGCTCGCCTAACAACGCGTTGCACGCCTTGCCCGCATTGCCTGCATTGCCTGCAGTGCCCGCACAGCCCGCAATCCCCGCCCTGCCTGCTACGAATCCGTTGCCCGATGTTGCACCTATGGAGGTATTTTTATTTTTTATACAGTTTGACTGGTTTGGTGTTAGTTATTTTTTTATTATACATTAAGACTGGTTTTCACAACAAAATCAGTGCGTCGCCGGTTGTGAGTTCGATTGCCGTACCGAATTGCGCTATAGGGAATGTTGTAACACCTGATTGGTTCTGTCTGCCGACGACGTTATATTGCAAGATACTGTGTGAAGCTAAAGTTAATTTACCAATAGCAAAATATAAATTCCTTCCTAGTTTTGGGGATAGCGACCCAATTTATAATTGTTTAGTACTTTTATTCTAGAAATAAAAGAAAAATAATATGAGCATGTTATCTACCCACCTTGTGTTAAATATAGAAACTGGCGTAGTAAATTATATATATTAACGTAACAAAGTTATAATAATGTTGGTGTGTTACTCTTAAGGGATGTAAGTAAGAGTATGAAATTTGGCACAGTTTTAGCTTATACAGGAGTTCAGAATGCTCATACAGTTTTTTAAGTAATAAATAAAAAATACCTATCTACCTAAAAAGTAGAGGTAGAGGAGGTATACCACAACTGGTGCTGCAGGGGCACAGTGTGCAAACACAACTGGTTGTGGGTTCTATCTCTGCTCGAAGAAATAAAATATTTATTTAAATTTATATTTCCATTTCTTCGCTCTGGCGTCGAGGCAAAAAGCGCGGCGTTGAGTTTCACCAATCAACACGCAATGCCCCCAAAATTCGACGAAAAGTGGGGAACGGAATGTCTTAACACTAGGTTCCCACTGCATACCCTGCTGTGTGCGGGATACAGCGTGAAGTTGATTCAATACACCACCTACATAACACTTTAGAATAAATTGACACGACCCTTTGCAGGAGAGGCAGGGGTCGCCGTCGCGGGACGCAGTGTCGGAAATGTGCCAGCAGCTGTCGCTGGGTCTACGCGCGCTGGCCGAGGAGCCCGTACCGGCGCCCGCGGCCGCGCTGCCGCATCCCGACGCGTGGCTGGGTCGCGTAGTCCGAGCGCCCGCACTCGCCGCCGCCGGCCGCTCCGCCACCTACGCCGGACACGACCGCGCCGCCACCAATCCCTTTCTCTCCGCCGCGCCCGCCCCCATGTAAACGAAGCGTTGGACGGCTCCATTCCCACTTGATGGGATTCATTATTTTCGTTTCTTAGCTATGGTAAAGAGAAAGTGCGGCGTTCAGTTACGCATTCGAGCCAATACGCAATGGCGAATATTAGGAAAATGGGAAACAGCAAACGCGAGATTCCCTCGATTTACCTTGCGGGACATAGCGTAAATCTAAAAAAAATGCTGATATTAAAATATCTTTGCAAACGTCTCAAATTGAACGCTAATAGGCATGCATTTAATGGCAATTCGTAATACTTAAATAATATACGTACTTAATTTTTAATATTTTCGCGGATTGGCAAGTAATAGATATCATTACTATTCTTATTCATGTTTGTATTAAAACCAATGCGTATGATTAAGTATGATACCGACTGTTGTTGAAATATAAACTTCCGTCTTGACGGACGTCAACGAGTGAGTGAGTGAACTATTCCATTATACGCTCGATACTCGATTCTAAATTAAAAAGCTATTATAATATTTGTAATGGGCTGCCACCATACATATATTCACAATGAGATTGATTTTTAAACGACGTTAATCCGATCCGGCTCATCAGTTACTAAACATGAGAGAAAAAGTAATTAATGTAATAATCTATTCTTACATATTGCTACATTGTGCTTTTATATATCGGTGTTGTTAATTTTATATCAAATGTCATATATTTCTTACTATTTAATATTGTATTCATTATTCTATAGGTGAAACTAGCTAAATTTTCAATAGCATTTTGACAATGATTATTGACGGAACGTCCATCAGTCACTTAATTGATAATTCAAATATAATCGTGTATAATTAAAATGTAAAGCTTGTAGTAGTTGATGTTGACACTCGAGCACGTTTATATTCAAGCACGCCTCGTGGCAATTTAAATAATAAATTATATTGGATATATTTATAAGTATTTTTGAAATGGGCACCAGGTTTACGGTGCATAGCACTTTGACTATACTTTCTGGTTACTAAATTTTGATTGTACTTTGTCTACATTAATAATTAAAGATGACATAGTTTTCGACGACTCTACATAAAAAAAAAAACAACCTTAAGTAGTAATAAAAATGACCTCTTCCAAAAAACCGTATATTGTATTAGAATTCCTCAGTAATAAGCACTGAGCTTCCGCCGCACCAAGTGTTGTATACTCTACGCAAGCTAAGACTCCCGCGTCGTTCGTGATCATTGATAGGATTACGCGCATTCTTCAAGCTCCCATAACTTACGTAATTGTATTATAATTTTGATACATTTTTTTTTTGTTTTATGTATATAATTGTAAATTTTGTAGGATACGCATAACAACTACTTGTGAATCTGTTTTGTTAATATATTTTTTTTATACGATTAATGTGATCGGTGATGTTTCTATTGAACAAATTTGTACTTCAGAGCACGTATGTTTTGTGTGACGATACTTACTGTAATGTTAATTAGTTACTGAAACTTTTTTTTTTGTTATTTTTGATAGGTAATTAATTATTAAAAGCGACTTGTTGTCTGTGACTAAAACGAACAAAAAGAGGATTTGTGGTGTGCATTGTTTAGAGATTCGCTTCGCCTCGACTTATGTTCACTCTACCGTTACTGCCGGTTCGACGTAAATCAGTTCCTGGATGTATATATTTTTAGTGTCCGCAGCGAAGTGTAAAGGTTGAAATACTTTTGACTGACGCAAATGTACTTATATTTAATGTACATTAATATAAAACTTCATTTTATTTCTAATGCAAAGCACAATGGTTACTGCACAATAATTGTTGCATTTTACATTCCATGTGACTCAATATTCTAAAACTGACTAAACCTTTAAACCATATCACTAGTTAGTGTCTCAGTTTCTAACTTTTAAATTAATTTTCAGAGTACTTAATGTTTGTAAAATGAACACTTTGCTACTTAAAACACCGTATTTTTATTAAAAATATATTTTTATAAATAATTTCTTTTCTATTATTTTAGTAAGTCATAAATATAATAGTTTTTTACAAGTGGTGATAATATGTATTTGGTGTTATAAAAAATAATATTTAAATGCTAATAGCACGTTTACGAATATCCTGCACGCAAGTATGTTATATTAAAATTGGTGACTATAACCGTTTCATATTACTGTTGTGTAACTAGACAATGACTAGCTTAATCGGATAAGTACTTATTACCACGAACCATATTTTCTTATGTACCCTCTTAATATATATTTAAAAATTATAATTTTTAACATTTTGTACTTAATATATCAAAATTCACTTGTTCCAAAATGTTGAGTGTTATTTTATATTTTTACTGAATTTATTTTTGTCTAAATTATAAAAATCATGTACATAACTGGTGTTAATTACATATGTAGATATTTTAGATAACAAGAGTTCAAATATTATAAAGAGAGTAATAAATATTATGGTTAGTTGAGAATGTGTTTTACTTTAACCTAAATTTGTTATTATATTTATACAACTTTCATATTATATTAAGAATTTTTTGTTTTTCTACTCTTTATCCTGTATGTACAGTGTCAAGACACTGCACAATATTTTCATATCCTAGTCGGGTAACGCAAACCAACATAATTGTTGAGTTGAATTCGTGCCGAAATCTTCAGGAAATTCTGCAGAAAGTGGGGAACGGAGGTGCCCTCTATCTACCTACACAGGTACAGGGATAAAGTGTACAGCTAAAAATAATAAAAAAAAAGCTGATTGTCAAAGTTCATGGTTATCCTATATGATATTATATTATAGGATAGGAAATAAAAGATGCATTCGGGCTTGCTGTACCGCTTTTTTATTTATACACGAATATATCAACGGCATAAACTTCAGTACCTACGTACGTACTACCTAAACAACATAACTATTGTCTGTATTATTTGCCTATACAATAAGTTATATAGTAGTGATTTGAGAAAGTTTCACTTATAATTACAGTAATACATAAATAGATGACAGCTTTAATACTTAACGCACTTCAGTTTGCCAGTTTACAAGAAACGCAAGTCTATCTCGTTTAGACTTGTTCTAAGTTTATACTAAAACTCTACAGATATATAAAACTAATTATATATATATATTAATACATTGATTACATTTTTAATATTTTTCGCTTTAAAATAGCTTGCAGAGACTAGTATATTATGAATATCAAGAACATATAAATCTATTATTTTTACATAAACACAGATAGCACGCAAGAGCGCTAATAGACAATTTCACAAATTGATATAGTATATCGGCGTGACATTTGTTATAACACGTTATTTCTCAGGTTGAAAAAAAAAACGTAATACCAAAATATTTTCCTATACAATATTTTCAATGAATCAAACACAACTGAATAATTTTATTTACAATTTATATTTCATTTGGGGTGAGGGAGGAGTGATTGTGACAAAATGCAACAAATATCTTCTCACAAAAACTTCACTTAAAAATAAATAATAGACTTAAACGTGACATTCTACCAAATTAGTTCAATTATAGGACTTAATGTCGAAAAATAACAAAACGTACGCTAATATAATTAGCGTGACACTAAATATGCGTATTAATAACATATGTTATTAATATGAAAATATATATATAAATTTCTTTCACTTTCCTTGGCTAGTGAGTGCAACATGCAATCATGACTAGTACTATATTAATGATAACAATTAATTTTGTATATTAATTTAAAAAAAGAATCATAAACTTGGCATAAAAATAAACTACAATTCATCATATAAAAAAACCTTATAAGCAAAAAAATATCACAAGTTTATAATAACAAATTTAGACGTCGATATAAAATGTATTGAATATAAATAATTTTCACCACGTATATATATATTTAACGTAAATATTTCATGTAATAAGTTTCGAAATTGAGATCTAAAATATGATTAATTATTACGAGTCTTACATTTATTAATACTGACATCTCATAAAATAATAACATCCAATTGCAAGTAATTCATTTACAAGATTACCTTATCATCAATTCTTTTCATATATTAATATCTTTATAGAGTTTAAAATTTAATAACGGGCTGCCAACGAGTTTGTACGACTTTTTTGCTAAGAGCTTAATACTAACTTGTCTTAATTTGTTTTAAAAATTAAACAAACAGAATACTAAACAAGTATAAAATAAATTAGACCTAGAATTTTGCAATCTACATGTATATAAAAGTACTTACGCAGTGTATATATGCAAGCCATAAAAGTATACACAGATCGATATCAATAAAGGTAATGTATATAAAGCATATGCCATTTGAAGTAACATCTAACATTGATTATTTCTAAAAATATAGCTCATTTGTAGATAAACATTACATGATCATAATATCTCCATATTCAAGCAGGGATGCTATCGATGTCTCTAGTGTTTTTGACTTGGATGTGGACATAGTTAGAATATTGTAAGTTTCAGTTACGGATATTACATTTCAGGACAATAATAGTAAGTTTCGTAATATATTTATATATATATATATATATATATATATATATATATATATATATATATGGGTCTTTTGATTACTACAAATCTGATCGGAATTGACTACGATACATTTTTTTTACTTAGGTCCGATTACGTTTACGGAGCTCCATAACATCCCTGATTTAAAGTGATTGCTTAGAAATATCGTCGATTATTCACATACAAAAAGACAAGCAAACATAAAACACAATATAAAAATATTGAATATTTACAAGCATTATAGATTTCAGAAATAGGCAACAGAATGGTTATCAATTTGTACATGTCGTTTATTTATAAATTATTGTGAAGTATGAAATTGTAGAGATATTAAAAATAAATATACAATTAGGTGACTTCTAAAGGCCTAAATTTGTAATGTTTTTTTAAATATTAATACAAAATTGGTGATTTTAACAAATTTTTAATTATTATTTCAAATATTAAAATATCTTTTCTGCAGAAGAAAATCGTAATATCGGCGTTTATCAAAAACGAAAAAAATAAATAAAAATTAATATAAACATTGTAAACAGGAAACAAAATACATGTATATAATATGAAACAATGCAAGTAAAAGTACATTAAAAATATGCAAATATACACACTGAAATACTATATGTATATGAACAGCCATAATCATTTTTAAAATTTTTATTTTAGCTTTTCCCGTCGATACTAATATTGTAGCACTTATAGATGAACTTCGATTTGAACAAACTTAATTCATCCATTTTCCCATGTAAATACTTACCTTATGTAAATAAGGCTACCTAAGCAAACTTTTTATATTTGTAAAAATAATAGTAATATTACTATTGGATTGCTGTAATTACATGGTATATGGTAATTTATAGTGTGTGTTATGAACATATAATAGTTATTTATAGTATATTATGAAAAAAATCTTATAGAACAATGTTACAAATTTATGTAGACCTTATTTCGCCATGCATAGGAAAATTGAATTTTCTCGAACATCCATAAATTACGTCACACTAATTTCATCATCATTTACCAAGTTTGATGTCACATATTTTGCAAGACACATAATTTTGTATATAAATAAATGGAATAAATAGAAAATAATATATTAGACGTTTCTCCGTTAGTCGTTGGCGTGTATGTGATCGTGGCAGCGGCGGCACACGCGTACGGGACGTAGCGCGCGCAGTCGGCGCACGGGCGCCTCGTAGCGTGAGCAGCGCCCGCAGAACACGGCGCCGCACTCGCGGCAGTGGTGGCGCCGCTCCAGCGCCGTAAACCGCACCTGGAGACATGGGTGAGTGATGTGATGTTGTTAGGAGGTAACTTAGAATTTAAAAATAGAATTATTACATTAAGCCACTGAGCTTCAATTCAAATATTGTATGTCGCAGTGGCGTAATGGGCAATAGCATATAGTAGTAATCGCTTGTGGGCTAATACTTGGGGGTTGGATCCTTACTCGCGTCAATTATACTTAAAATATATTATTTATTAATTCAAGACAATGGAACCGCGGGAATTCACAAAATCCATGAAATTCCACTAGTCCACAAGTATTGTCTTCATTTTGGACGAAGTCTGCTTTCCACAAAAACAATAAATAAGCCGTAGTAATATTTACGTTTAAAATAAAAGTATTAAATAAAAAGTACATAGATTTTAAATATAATACTAGTTTTTACTCCATGTGCAATGGCCCAAAAATTAAACGGAAAGTGGAGAACGAAATATCTTAACATTAGATTCTCTCGTGACTACCTACATATGGGATACCCCGTAAAATAATTGAACTACCTGACACTGTGTACAATAGGGTGCAGTATCGTCGCGTATCCAGTGGTCGGCAGGTCCTCCCTTGGCGCCGGCTGCGCTCGTCATGTCCGGTGCGGACCAACGGAATATCTATAAAATATAATTTGAACCATTTTTACTTGTGTGAAAGGCATATTTTACACACTTAGAACTACATACTTTTTCATTTAAAGAAATCAAGAAGAATAACACTTAATAATCATTTCTAAATAGCTGACTTGAGCGGTTTCGTCCACTTGAACAATAATTATTGAATAATATCTGAATAATATAATTCAATAATTATTGAATTATAATTATTGTCTAATAATAATATCAGAAAGTTCAATGGAAAATGTTAAAATAGATGTCTTAATCTTTTGACAAGTTTTATATATTGCTTAGCTTCGTTGGGTTAGGAAACAGCGTAGCGTCTATTCTTATGGAAAAGAAAAAAAGAATATTAGAACAGAAAAAATCATAGATCACCCGTCCCCTGGCGTCCCCCACGGCGAGACCGCGGCCGGTGCGTGCAGCCGCCACGGCCGTGACTGAGGCGGGGCACGCGTTGTCGCGCCGCTCGTACGCCGTGTGCATGGTCAGCTTACCGCGCAGCACCAACCGCCGCACCCACGTCGCGCCCGCGTCTGTCCACGTGTCAATATTATTATTATTATATTCATTATTATTATAAGGATAAAATGAATATCGGTAGAGTAATAATAATTTCCTATTATGAATATTAGTGATATTAATATGATATGATATCCATAGAAATATGAGGTCTGTTGTGGCGCAAGGGCTCAAAATGGAACTATAAACGCGGCGGATTGTAGGTTCGATTCCCAATATAGCAAATCTAATATTTAAATGGTCATTTCTTCGCTCTGGTATGCACAGAACTCCATTCCCCACTTTTCGCCCCAAACATTGCGATAATGTGGCGGAACTCTCACTGTGCCTCATTTTGTCTTGTTACCAATGCGAACAAGTAAAAAATATATTCCTTCGAGTGAGGATTGAAACTACAACCGTCGCATTTACAGACAGACCCTGCGCCGAACAGTATTTGAATACACCATAATAAATACCTGGATAAGAGGTATCCTTGACAACGCCACTCGGGGCGGTTGGTGCGACGGGCGCGGGAGAGGCGGGCGCCGACAGCACCACGAAGGAGTCCGTCAAGCTGGTGTCGGACTTGCTGGGACGGATACCGCCGTCTTGTACCTCCACCGACAGCGCCATTTCTACGGAACTCGGGTCACTGGAATCGCCCATGCTTCCACCGCCTGTTTCAAAGCAATCATTAACTAAATATTTTAAATTGAGGTAGTCCTGGCGCAGTCTCTTATTGTAAGCGTAGTGGTTATGGGTTCAATTATCATTACAAGTTATTATACGGCGTTGTGTTCCGCAGCTCAACTTAATATTAAGTTCCTTTAATTTTTGTTTCCAGCCTATGTTTCTGATTATCGCATTACATAAAAGTGTTATTAATGTAAATAAACGAAAAGTTTGTCAATTTGTCATAAAACAGGATTTAATTTAATTGACTCGTTTCAATTTATTATTGAGTGCTTACTAAAAGTTGAGATAAAACTTACTTTTACGGTATAACGGATTAGCTTTAGATTTACGTCGCAGTACGACATTGCCTTGCTTCTGCAACTTGCTCCTATGTGTTGTATTGTCTTTTTCATCTTCCAAATCTTTCTCATTATCATACTCCTCTTCTTTAGTTTCTTCGCAAGAGTCTACTTCTTTCCGCTCATAGTTTTCGTCGTTATCACTGCACGTGTCCTTCTCGTCGTGTCTCCGTGCTGTTTCTTTAGCGCTGGTCGTTTCTCCTGCATCCGACAGTGAGCTTTCCGATGCTGATTTTGTTAGATGTCCTGTTAAGCAAATATATTTATGAATGTATTATTTATTCTGATTCACTCCAGCCCGTATAATAGCAGTATATTTCAACAGTTCATTTTGTCTTACCAAAGGGAAAATAAACAAAATTAATTCCCTCGGATGGAAATCGAACCCACAGCCATCGCGTTTTTCAGTCAGACACTGTCACACTACGACATAAAGGCTGCATGAATTTTAAACATTAAATATAAAATGTGCCTACAAGTAATTGGCGATTATATAATATATGTACATATAAACAAACTAATATTACACATTTAAATTAAAACAAATAATTACCTTCGTCTTCTTGTGATAGACTCATCTGCTTCACCAGTTCTTCAACCCGTTTAATAGCTGCCTCTCTTTCATGTGGCTCTATGTCCTCAGTCTTTACTTGATCTTCTGATTGTATTTCACTTTCAAATTTAATTTCTCCACTATCTTGTGTTAGTAGTGATTTTTCATTTATTTTTTCTATATCTAATGAACTTTGAGGTCGATCCTCACTATCTTTTTCCAAGCTTTTTGCTTCATCTTCAACTGTCTTTGCTATGTAGTCAATCGACCACATCTATAAATGTAGTGATAATGTAAGTAGTCAATTTATGATACATATGTATTACTAATAAATCTTATTGTACGATATACTGAAAATTGCACTACAAACAACAATAAAAAATGTGCAAAATTGCACACTTGTTATTTGTGTCATGCACCCTATTATTATTATGAGACAAATATTAACTTCTATTCGTCTAAGTAACCTCTGTATACGTAAATGGGCTCCAAATTCGATCATCGTGGTAATTATTTAATGATAAATTTTATATTTGGCTTCTACAATACATAATAACAATAGAAATCGTGTTCCTTAATTCCTAAAAATAGTATATCAAAATAATATACAAACATATTTTAGAAGTACACTTTTAATTCAATAACTTTTAGGTGAAAAATTATAAAATACTGTCGTCACACTCAGTAGTTTTACTAGGTGGTCAAACAGTCAACATTTGTGTTACGTAATTTTTATGGAGTTTTTCCATTTTCACAAATAAAGACCATAAATGAACTTGCTTAATATTTTTGTTGTACTTTTGCTATAAAAATTATCTTAATATAATAAATATTTTATTATAATAGTGTATAGAATAACTTATTTATAAACTTAAAAAGATTTTTTTATGATTAACAGGCCTAGAAAGGCCATCAATAAAATACTGCACTAATTAAAAAAAACACATGTATCACAATAATTATTAGATGGTCCCTTATGCGGCTTACCCTGACAACGCCATCCGTGGAGCCTGTGATAACGACGTTGAGCGGGTCCCACTCGCGCACCTGGCTAAAAGCCACGCACAGCACCTGCGGCGCGCGCTCCCCGCCACCCGTGTCCACGCCGCCCAGCGCTGCGCCGTTAATGGACCACACATGCAGCCAGCTGCCGCTGCACGTTGCGATGTCGCCCTGGACATTGTTATTACCATATTTAGCTATTTCAGACTTGTGTTTGATTGATATCAAAATTTTGCTTGTGACTTGTGATAATTTTTGACAAAAGTATGACCAATAACGCAAACACCTATTACGACAAAAATACTACTAAACGTTGCAGATCTGCCATTTTTCATTCTCAAAAACCTGAACAGGAAAGGGATATCTCTCGTTCTATTTAACGCAATTACCTATTTCCTATAATAAACCGCAAGTTAAAACTGTCGTTTCATTTAAAGTGGTAAAGACAATAACACTCTGTATTTAAATAGGTTCCTGGATGCTTTGAAAACGTAATTGGGGCAGTAAACAGTGCCGTCAGTGACTCACAGTGAGGTCGTCGATGGCGAGCGCGGAGACGGGCGGCGGCGGAACGGCGCGCCCGGGCGCCAGTAGCTGGCGCACGAGGGCGCCGCGCTCCACGTCCCACACGATGACTTGCCCATCGCGGCTGCCGCTCACCGCCAAGTTGTAGGCGGCGCTGGCGGCCACGCACGTTACCGCCTCCTCGTGTCCGTACAGGCACGTCTTCACCGCCAGCCGCCGCCGCCGCGCCCAATACTGCCACACCGTTACCACCTAGATGAGATACGTATTACGTAGAGTATGATACCATAATATTATAAATAAAAAACACACCAAAACAACTTACAGTACTAGTACCAGCAGTGACGAGCGTCTTATCGTTGAGACAGACGCACGCGACGATCTCGCCGCACGCTTGCGCCACACTCTCGCAGACAAACACTGTTTTATCATTGTCGTAGTTGCCGATACGCAGCGAGTGGTCCGCGAAGCCCCACGCCACGTACTTGTTGTATGCAGGGGGCATTAACACTTTGTTTTGTTCTACTGCAAGTATTGCTTTATCTGTGTAGAGAATTTGTCCTACTGGCCCTTTTACTTCTGAAAACAAAAGCATAGCTTATTTTGTGGTATTCCCTTCCTTTTGCTTTAGCTAATATACATGCATGCATGTGTTGAATAGGCACAAGGAACTTAAAGTTAGGCATTTAAGATGCTCTGTCCTCATCTACTGCCCATTCTTCGGTATATTGCTTGTTGACTGTCGAAGCTCAGCGCCGCGCTTTGTCTTCTTAGCAGAGCTAGGTATTAAAAATAATTCATTTGCACGAGTAAGAATCGGACCCCTGCGTTTTCTATCAGACAGTGTGCCACAACAGCCGTTTTCTTTTTTTATTAAGATTAAATATTGTATTTTGCATAATATTTGAAATTAATTTATACAAAAATCATATTAATTACCTTTAACTGGCTGTAACGACGGCCTCAAATTTTCTAAATTATGAAAGAATAGCTTTTCAGGTGGGGTGATACCTTGGGAAGGTATTATGTTGTTAGGATCTAAAATAGTCGAACTTCGCTGCGACATTTTTTTACTAGGATGTGCCTTTTTAAACAATTGCTTTGGTATCTGACCGAAGTTATTTATAAATCCTATTGTTGCATTTTTCTTTAACGGATCATCAATGCTAAAAAAATACATCAATATTAATTATTAGAAATAAACCGATATTAAATTGAATTTAAGAGTAAGATTTTTATGAATTATACATATATCAATAAAATATTTAACACTTACTTGTATATATCAACATTGCCTTCGTAAAATAGATGGTGGAATACATTATAAGCTTCTACGGCGGCTTGCCCCTGCTGCTTGTATCCAAAGACAAGATCTATCCAGTGATGTAGACGATGTGAGACGTAGTCAGACTCTAGTGCAGCGCGGTGCATGCGGATGAATTCGCGAGGATCGTCCTTCGCCCACGGCGGTAATACAACGTCACCGAGCGCTACTCCGGACTGTTTGCAACCTGTACAATTGTTTTTACTTTACGTTCTATCTTGCATATGACAGTTAGGTGTTAAGGAATCTAGTGTTAAAATATTATACTCGATACGCGCCGTCTAAACATTTTCGAGACATTGCATTTTTAGTGAGAAATGGAAATAATTCATTCCTCTGGAATCAAGCCCACAACCGTCGCGCTTACAGCGGCAGCCTTGATATTTAATTATATATAATATAATTGATATCCAATAGAAGGCACATGTACATTATACAAACCTAGATCAAAGTTATTAGAATTCTCCAGAAATTCGGGTAAATAAAAGAATTCAGGAATGAGTTCTTTTACATCAGCCATATTGTGCCTTGAAGCTGAATTCCATGCTTCTTTGATAGAATGGAACATTCTGGAACAAAAGTTGATTGAATATTATGTTCGAATCATACTACTAGATACTACGAAATCATTTTATGACAAATAATTTATATACCTGTCTGCGAGATCAAAATGTCCACCTTGTAGTCTTAAGAAATGCTGCGTAAATGGTTCCATTCTCACAAGATATGAGCAGACAATCATAGCAGAAGAGTAGTGAGTTCCATAGTGGTAAGGTGGCGTTTCACCATGAGGATCATCCCATTCCTAATTACAGAAAGATAATTATATATAATAGTAATGAATAACAAGGGTATTTTATAGTATAATATTGGCTATAATAGCAATTAATAATACAACCGATAATGAAGTATTACGTGGTAAAATATTAGAATATACACTTATATAACGAAAAATATACATTTATATTTCCATTTCTTCGCTCTGGTGTCAACGCATAAGGCGGCGTTGAGTTCTGCCCCTCAACACGCAATGCCAAAGAAGGGAACGGAGTGTCTTAATACTAAGTTCTCTCTGCCTATCCTGCTGTTTAGGGTACAGCGTGATGCTGATTTGATTTTTAAAGAAAAATATAACTAATAAAATATACCTTGTATCTTTTTCTAAATTGTTCTAGTCTGTCTGTACTTTGAGCTCCCATTGGTTTTGTCAAATCTCGGAACGTAGCAGGATGAGTCAGGTCTAGTTCTAAAGAATCGTAATCGGCCAAAATCCAGGGGAAAACTGGGTATTGCATGAGATCGTTGTACGAGCGACCGGCGAGGGTGTTTAGATGCATCAGGTATTGGAAGTTTGATATTTCCCCCCTCTGTGAAAGAACGAAAGTAAAGATATATATTAAATTAATAATTACTTATTATTAATTATTTTAGTACAATTGAGTGATTTCAAAGATTTGGGTATGTAACCCAGGGGCTTTCACACTCTATCTCGCTTCTACACTCGCCAATGTCCCAATTATGCGACGCTGCCCCGCCAAGCTGTCACACCCACACACACACGTCACGTGACACTCACCAGCCAGCGCTGCGTGACGGACGTGTCGCCGATGAGCGTGGCGAGCAGTCCAGCGGGCTGCTCCACAGCCACGCCGCGCCGCTGCCCCGCCACCGAGCCTGCCGCGCTGTCCGCCATGCCCGTGGCCAGCGCCGTGAACCGCACATACACCTACCCAATGATGAGGCAAATATTATATGTTTAAACTTTTTATGTGCTTCATTTTGATATTTTTTTCTTCTATAACCAAAATTATTGTTAGTACCAATTTCAAAGTGAAGTTAAGTAATATACATAATCATTAAAAAACCAATGTGTTACAAAAGTGCATAACGTGGCACCTTAAAATATGTGCATTTAATTTATATTTTCATACATGTGTGTAAGTTAAGTGTATGAATAACGTAAAACTATTAAGTATATGACTAATAAAAACAATTTCGCCATTAGCCACTCTCCATAGTCCTTGCTCTCCATAGTCAAAGCTCACTTTTAGAGATTCCTCTGATTTTACACTTTTAAACCTATATTTTTTAAACCTAAAACAGTAGTTCTAAAATATTGTTTGTATTAATATACAAACAAGTTTTTAGTGTGTCAAAAAAATTGAGATACCTTCTCATCCCTTGTCACATGATGTTTACATTTCGTTGATCCGACCTAGGGAGGTAAAGACACACGTAACGTGTAAATTCACCTTTCTAATTTAACATTTGTTTTGCTAACTAAGTAACCTAAATTATTTCACATAGTAGAGGTTCGACCTTCCACTACATTCGTGCTTAAAAACAAAGATTGAGCCATAATAGCTGTTGGAAGTTCGATATATTATTATCAGAGTATAGCACTGAAAAATATATATCATGAATTATTTGTTTTTTAACTTTCACTTAGATACAATGTAAAGTTATTTGTAAATGTATTCTTATTTTGTGAACACATAAATCTTACCTTGTTTCGTACTTTCCTAGGAAAAGCGAGCAAATAGTTTCTTCCATCACTGGAAAATACTTCCAATGCTATAGGTTGCAATAAATATCTTCTTTTATGAACCTCCCTAAAATGCACAATCATTAATAAAACTTAACTTCTGTAAAAAGTATATAATATTAACACTAAATTGAGCCAAATACCTTATATCCTCATATAAAAACTTTGAGCATTGTCGCTGATTGCTTCTTTGTATACCTTGGCTGGGTAGTATAGGTTCATAATCATCAGGACAACTGTCTAAGTCGCGTATCTCCCTATTTTTCAGTAGAGTGAATCCATCTATTACATAACAATGTTCACGACCGAATAGCAAAAGACCTTCCGTAGTATCAAGACCTTGGATCCTGGCACAGCGGAACATGTGGGTTATCTAAGAGTTATATAGAGAAATGTGTTAAATTGTATATATTTTTGTTAAAGTATAAACTATTTTACAGAACATATATAAAAACTATGATAAAATGGATTTTTTTGTGATAATGCCAGTTAAATATATTTAATGCAGTGTGTTTAATTTTATAAAATCATTATATTTGAAACAATTGGTATTTCAAGAATAAGATTTTTGATTGAACATAAAAAGTATATTTCAAAGAGGATTTCTAATAATATTAAAGATTGTATAATTTTATATTCACGAAAAGTAAGATATAAGTACCTTGTATACCTACTTTTTTTTTTACAGTTCAGTATTTTTTTTAATAAGATTTATTTTTTGAATGAGTAACCACACATAATAAGCAGAGAGAATTTCATAGACATCCTCCTATTCCTTTTTCCACTCAAATTCGAGATATTGCGTATTGGAGGCGGAACTCAACGTTATGTTATATTTTATTGGTAAGAGAAAATATTTTTTACCCCATCGAAATAACAACCCTAACTTTGCAGTACACCCTACCCCACTGTGGAAGGATACCCTAGTTTGTTTTTATTAATCTTATTTATGATAATATACTATAGACTATAAAAAGGTTATCTAATATATATTATACCTTTTCATGGTGTTCCAACAATCGTAAAAGAGTTTGGTTATCAGGTGGTGGTGGTTGTGGTTCATCTTCATCTTCTGCGTCTGGACCATCTTCGTTAACTATAACAGATTAATATGAAACTATTACATTTCTAACATGTTCCATTTAAAAAAGATGTTTCCGTGTGTAATATTGAACTTTGAGACACTCCCGTATTAGAGCCGTCGCATTTTGTCAGAGCGAAAAAACTTTATAACTCTTTTCCTAGAGTGAATATCGACCACACGACCGTCACGTTTACTCAGACGCTGTGCCGCTGTACCACATTCTATCTTATTTTTTTAAAGCTACTTATATAAATATAATTTAATATTTTTGTTAATCCTTCTCAATCCTACAAGTAATATTATAAGTAAGAAAGTTTGTAAAGATAGACCACTTCCACTTTCAAAGAACAACTACTTTACAAACGGATTAAGATGGATACATCAGAATAACACAGGCTACAATTTCTTCTCTACAAAATATTTTTGTATAATTTGGCTATTAACAAAATCTTTATGACAATTGTAAGTTTTAGCGCATTTAAATCGCTAGTCGTAGTATGGACTTACTTTCCGTTGATTGATTGGTGCCACGGCTCACAACGCCACTACTAACAAGATCAGAAGGAGACCCGTCCTCATTAACCTCCTCAATTGACAGTTCTTTATTACTGAAACATGGTATTAAAAAAAATGTAATATATATAGAAAATAGCTTCACGATGTACACTCCTATATATAGCAGCGTAGGCACAAGGAACCACTACCATCAACCACCACTTCCACAACCAATACCATCACAAGCACCACTGTTCACCTTGTTTCTGAGACATTGCGTATTTTATAGCCGAATTCAACATATACTAATTTACTCCCCCAAATGGTAATCGAACCCAAAACGCTACAACGGCCACAGAATAGAAAATATAATATTAAACTTTATTATTTTTGTAATGAGAAACATAAATAATTATTTAAACTATATTTACGTTGCTCAGTATACCTTGGTATTTCCTCTTCATAAGTCTGAAGTTCAGTGGTTTCAATGCCATCCGTTTCTCCTATATTAATGGAAGTGCGCCATTGCTGATATACTCTATAGTATTCTTTGCTGTCCCGACTTTGAGCGACTTTATATTTTAATTGTTTCTATATAAAATAAAATAAATATAAATTTAGGTTATAAATTGATAACTTTCTATTTAGTATATTAAGTATTTTATGTTATTTTAAAATATTTTTTGACAATAGTGAATTTAAAAAATTACTATGACATTTATGGAAATAAACAAACTATTCTAATATCGTTAACATACATTATACATAAATAAAATAATCATAAACAAATGAACATTAATATACTGTATATACTATAATAATACACTAACAGCGTCTGCGCGATCCAGCTCCGGGCGGAACGGGTAGTGCGTGTAGAAGGCGTGATTGCGGCGCAGTTGCTTGCGCATGCGACACGGACCCTCAGTGCAGTGCAGAGCCCACTGCAATACACATAAGTAATAAGTTATTTATTGAATCTTATAAAAAAATCAAGTTTTGTGTCTCCTTTTTAAAAAAATTTAAATAAATTATTGTTTCACCAAATAAGTGACATAATAATAGAGTTGGATTATTATAGTCTGAAGCTATTATATACACGTATGAGTGCCGAGTATACATTAAGCAAGTATAAGTGACCTTACCTTGTCAAGCGAGGGCGCGCGCGTGGGCCCCCACAGGCCGCGCTCGCGCGTGAGCTCGCGCCACGCGCCCGTCCACTCCGCCTGCACGTAGCGCGTAGTGTGCGCCGCCGTGTGCCCCGCCGCCGCCAGCTGCACGCCCCACGCCTGCCTGGACGCACAACAACACTTGACATATCTTAGACGTAGGTATTAAATATGTGAAATAAAAGTATATGACATCATACAAAACGGCAACTGATCAACACCACCTCTATAATAGGTTATTTCCAATATTAGTGCATTTGTTTACAATACCGACCGACAGAAAACATGGCGGACGGCGGTTCTATCAAAATTTAGAAATTCTTTTAAATTTTGTAAAATACATCTTAGTGGCACTTATTGAGTTAAAATACTATATTTAACATAGCTTTTTAATAGATCTGTAGGATTGAATTAAGACTCATTTCAAAAATTGTGTAGCATCTATCACACAACATAACTCGTCAAATTTCAAAGTTCTTTATTCATACGCTTTTAGAAATATTTTTGTTTTTTATGGGAGATGACAAGGCAAACGAGGGTTGGATCACCTGATGGTAAGTGATCACCGCCGCCCACGACCCCATGCAACACCAGAGGAGCTACAGGTGCGTTGCCGGCCTTTTAAGGTGGAGGATGTTGGGCGCCGGGGCCCGGCATTACCTAATGCGAAACGCAGTGGCACGAGCCACTACTTCACGCCGGTTTTAAATGCCAGGGGTGGTATTAATCCGGTCGAGTCTGCCCATGCGTGTTGCCATTACTGGCGACGTGACTCTACCACACGTACTTTAGTCGCCTCTTACGACACCGATAGTACCAGGTTGATCCTATTCTAAGCCGAGATCACACGGCTGTTTCTTTTTGTAAATGCATAAAAAGCTACTACCGGTTCAAAACATAGTTCTACTCAGTTTGTAAAATGATCTTTTTTCCTCATATTTTCATTCAATATCTGTGAATAAAGTTTTAGGCTTTACTTATTAAAAAAGATTTCTGTTTCACTATGGGCTTTAAATTACATTTGACATTCGGTGACTCTTGTGGGGGTTTGCATATTAGAATTTAAATTATATTGCAATTGTCACACATTTTTAAAAAGTTTAGTTTCCATTGTTTTATTGCTTACCTAACCAATTGTACATGATCTTGCATATAAGCGAGGACATGTTCCCGAGGCGGATGTGAACGTTGTTTCGACGAGTCCTCCTTTTTTACTTTAGTGCGCGACGCGAGACGGGTTAGTCCACCCGTCACCTTTTGTATCTTGGATTGGATCTGGTTGTGTAGTTCCCACGGAACGCGGTACACGGCCTATTCAACATAACGACACAAGTTACTAAATTGTTATGATACAAAGATACTGTATTGTTTAATAATTATAAAAATAAGAGTATGTTTGGAAGGTTCTATAGAAGTAACAATTACTTTAGTAGAAAGCAAAAAATGTTAAAGTCATTAATTCAGGTTCTATTTGCATGAAGGACTGGCACGGCGCACCTTCCTTTCGGAGTCGATGTAGTGCCCCCAGAGGCGGTGCGCTACGTCGTGCAGCTGGTCGCGCGCGGCGGCTAGGTCGGGCGCGCGCGCGTTGCCTGCGGGCGCCACCAGCGTCGTCTTGAACACCTCCTCTATGGCCGGCTTCTTGCACGCGTACAGTTCCTCCCACACGCGCCGCGCCGCGCCCGCCATTAGATTACGACCTGTGGCAGACGTGAAACACCGTGAATCTGAATATAAACGAGACGGTTGCGGACTCCATTTATTTACTACCTCTGGTAACGAGACAAAGCGAGTCGTTGAATTCCGCCACTCAACACAAGACAAGTAGTCTTGAAAATTGGACGGTGTGTAGGGAAAGTTTTTAACATTAGAAAATAAAAATAGATGAATTAAACTATAAAAAAAGATATTCATGGATTATAATTTAAAAAAAAAGCTTTGTTATTTGAGAACTATAAACATTTCATTGTTTAAAAGGAGCTTACCTTGATGAGCAGTCAGCTTGTCATCTCTGGATTCGAGATCTCCGCTAGGGTTTACATGCCAGGTGGTACGCATGTGAGAGTCTAATGCAATTTTCATGTTAGCGCTAAGTTGAAGTAAACAGTATGTCAAACACCCAATAAATTCCAGTTCATGATTTCCCGCTCCAAATATCAATAGCCTGCAAAAACGTTACAGAATGTTAATATTGCAAATATACTAATGGAATAGCATTAATAAATAAAAACCAATATCATGTGAATATTGAAAAACTAATAAAACCTTATAACAATAATGTTTATTATTTTTGTTTGTTCAACATGACGCTGTATCCCGCAGATAGCAAGGTCAGCCGAGGGAACGTAGTGTGAAACGTTGACACATTTGTGTCACTGCGCTCCGACTGGCCTCAATGAATTATAAATAAATTTTAATCATATATGTGTGCGACAGCGTCCGACTGCAAACACGATAGTTGTAGGTTTAATTTCTACTCAGGGAAAAATTACTGATTAAAATTGATCCATAAAAAATAGACAGAGAGTAAGAGGAACTCTAATAGTCTACTTAGTACCTGTTTGTAGTAAGTTTATGCAGAGCTTCAAGTACAGACATCTGGTCTGCAATGGAGTCCGTGGATCGTGATAATAGGAACAAAATTGTTCTATTCAAGCAGTGATGCAATCCCTCTAGTGAAATGACAGAAGATTTCTTTTTGGCTTGTGTCACTAGTTTGACCAAGAAATCGAATACCTAAAAAATTATGAATGGTTGAAATAAATATTATACTGGTAAAAAAGTAGTTAAACATTGTTTACTATTGTACTAAGAAAATATAACTAAGCATAGTTAAACGCAATATTTTTTTTCGATTTAGTTGTAATAAAATAAACATATTAAATATCTGATGTTATTAACCAAACCCAACCTAATCAAAACCAAAAACTTGACGGTCACACGGCCAGCTACTAAGCAGCAAAGGACATGGGACACAAAAATTGTTATGTAGTTACATAATATAATTGTTTACCTCATGTGGATCTCTCGACAGTTGTCCTTGCCACAGCTTATCAACCAGTCGGGCAGCCAGGTAGCACACATTAGATATATTAGATTCGGATCCAAATAGCTCAGTGTTTAAGAGATTTTCCATTATTGTTGTCAACACCTCCGTCTGGTATTCAACTTGTTGTTGACTAGTAGAATTTGCAGGTGATGCGTCCAGTACCAGATCTATCACCTAAAAGAAAATACACATTAGATAGAAGTTAATATAAAAATTCGTGAGTTAGTTGTTGAGGTTGCATCGCGTGCTGTTAGTATTTTTAGCGAATTATTACAATATCGTATAACTTAGGACCACATTTAAGAAGTAATAGATTTGTATAAAAGATGACATACAGACAACAAGAAGTCATACGTATTGCTTCAAAAATCATCATTTGTCGCTTGTTAGCTTTACACTTACATAGTATACAGTGTAACGATCACGTATATTGTACGCCCTCATTTACATTGGTTTCATTTAAAAGTATATATTTTAAAATAAAGCATTTAAAAGCATAGTTAGTATGACGATAGAGATAAACCAGAGACGTCTTTACGACTTTGCAATAAAGATATTCAATATTTAAGTAAAGTATAAGTTGATTTGTTATTTTTTTCAACATCGTAAAGCGTCAGTGGAATATTTATTAAATAGTCGAATATTCGAATATTTACGCAATAAAAGTACGATCGTGGAGCGCAGGGACTACATGGGGTACAAAACACTGAAGGCGGTACGGCGTCGGACGCACTCTAGAACAACATCCATTTACAATAGCTTGTTAGTTTCGTATTACTTTAATGGATCGGTTTGCATTTACTAAGGCAAGGTTATTTATATTAACAACGTAATTTCGTTAAAATTTAGTTTTTCTTGCATTGTGTTGTGAGTCAAATTCCATGCTTTGTCTGCAAGATAATGAGTAAAAAGTAAATATTGAACCAATCATAATTTACAAAGTAATAAAATTAAATACACAATAAAATCTTTATTCAATCAGATAAGCATGCATGTTAGAGAAAGCTAGTAAAAAGTTTATATGAGGCCAGTCGTGGCGCAGGAGCACTAAGTGTGACTGTAAAATCGACTGTTTGTAGATTAGATGGTTGTTTAGAATTCTAATAAAAAACGCAAAGTACGAAATTAACCCACATCAAAAAGAAAATAAATCCAAATAACTTACCACCATATTATATTTAATTAATTACTTAACATGACAAAAACGTAACTAATAATTATGAAGCCGTCGTGGCTTAGCGTCTGTAATAGAGACGGCTGTGGGTTCGATTCTCACTCGCGGAACGAGCTATTTACAACGCGCGGCGTCGAGTTTCGACATTCAATACGCAATGTCTCGAAAAAAATGGGCAGACAGTGAATAAATAATTATAATAGCACTTACAGGCGCCGCTTTAGCAGATACACTCATAGACAAAGAGTCCAGTACGATGACCCGCAAGAAGTCCATAACGGCGTGCCTCACCGGATGTTGGGTGAGGGACGCCGATGTGTTTGGGATCACCACTTCTTTTTCCGAACCCGGAGTTGAGGCCCCTGAGCTATCGCCACTTTCACATATTGCTAAAACGATGGAATTATTTTGTAAAATACTGATTATGTTTTTTAGGGTCACGCTAAACCCCTACACGGCAGAGTATGCAGAGGGAACATAATGTTAAGACACTCCATTATCCATTTTCCTCCGAATTCAGGGATTATGTGTTTACGTCACTCAGAAGGAATTCAACGCCGCGGTATACCAGAGCGAAAAAATGAAAATATTAAATATTTCATTTCTTCTCGTAGGAATCGAACCTACAACATGTCACGTTTACAGTCACACATTGTGCTCCTGCACTAAGACTGGCCTCAACTAGTTATATATTTCATTATTTCGCCGAAGTGGCAATCAAACCTACGGTTAAAAAAAGTATGATTTTGTCAAAGCAATAGTTCATTTTATTGCAGGCAAGTATGACTAAAAATTGTCCTACTAAATATTACTTAAAAACTTACGCATATGTATATCGTCTGAAGTATTCGGTGGAAATAGAGTTGAAGCCAATGCTGTCAACACTTCTGCACTCATCATCAATGTCACAAAATCTGGTAGTGTGTTGTAAAACGAAAACAGGACCTGTAACAAACATGAGATTTAATGAAAGAGTTTAGTTTAAGAGTTTGCACATCCCAAATCGCAATACCTTAAAGATTCGGTGTGGAAGTGTGTGGAGGAACGGAGTGTCTTAACAGTGAGTTCACTCTGCCTACTCTGCTAATATGTGCTACCACTAATAAGCAAACTACCAGCCATATTCAATGACGCTACTCGAAATTTCCGCGAAGACAGCTTTTAGGGTCGTACTAACTTGGACAATAGCGACGGGATGATCGGCCAGCCAGTCGGGCGTGGCGGCGTCGTGCACGAGCGCGCGCGCCGCCGCCAGCAGGATGACGGCGGGCTCGGCGCTGAGCGTGACGCGTGCTGCGAGCGCGGCCGTGGACTGTCGCGCCGGTGCGCCGCCCCACGCCGCCGCCCACACCCGCTCCACGGATAGTGCGCGCTCGCCCGCCGCCGCCGGCTGCCCCAGCGCCAGCGCGAACAGCAGGTAGTACAGCTCCGGGATCTGCAGGTGGCATAGCGACAGCCTGGAACCAATACACGTTAACTGTTTATAACGACCCAATCAGTATATCACTTAATATGAATCACAAAAATGAATTTTTGTGCCATTTTTGCAAAAAAAAAAGTTCCATAAAAAAATTATAAGTAATCTACTAGAATTACTTTAATTTATTTAAAAAAATATGGTAAAAAAACTTAAACATCAAATAGAAATATGTCATATAATTTTCTTTAACATAATGGCAAAAGGCAGCGCGCCTTTGGAAAACTGACCAACCGTTTGAAACACTTGAAATGTGCAAATAGCGGTCCGCACGCAACTTCGCCTGTTTGAAATTATTAATTTAATGTTATTTAATTATCACATTGGTAACAGACACTTCAATTGGATGTATACCAAGCGAGGGGCGTGAATCCGGGCGTGTAGAGCAGCGGCGCGTGCAGGTGCGAGTGCGAGTGCACAGCCGCCGTGAGCACCACGCCCGCCTGCTGTGACGCCACCAGCTCCGTGTGCCGCAGCCACCCGCCGTTGCTGGCGCCCTCGCGGAACCTGACATCATTGTTTTTATTAGCTTTACGCTGTACCCCACATAGCAGGGTAGGATAAATTATTAATTCATGTTATATTTTGACGTAATTCGATATTTTCATGTATAAATATTTAAAAAGGGCCATTACTTGTCCGACATAGAGTAATGAATAGATGAAATCATCAATTTTTAAAAATACCTACGAAAGCGTGTATTTCATGTAATAAAATGCAATTCATGAAAATGAAATACTACCTTTGCATTATAGCCGATTGCTGACCTTGTCCAGAACACATGACCACTAATATCTTCATGGCCAGCAATACTGTACTAGGGTGGACATTTTCTTGCATGAAACAAAGCAGCCAGTCCATTCCCAGCACCCTGGAGATTTCCTCACTGATTACATTGCTTTCTAGGTTCCTCGTCATCAACAGCAGACAATGTATGAAATTTAAGCATTTGTTTCTCAATATGATAACGTGATCTCCCTCAGATTCTTTATCAAATTCACCATCTTTGATAACAATACCTTGCTCAGATTGAGAAGGAAGTGGGAGTGTATACGCTAAAAATTGACCTAAGCACAGAAGATCGCTGGGTCGAGGCTGGCCACCCAACAGATTAGCCAATAACTGGATTAGAACATTCTTTGTGCTTGGGTTTTTTATATCGTTAACAATGTACAGTAGCTTAGGCACCAATTGGAGTTCTCTCATTGTGCGTAAGTTGTGCGTTCTATGCGCAGTCTCTGTAGCCAGTTCGAATAAATGTTCGAGTAACGATTTAATTAATCCACCTGGTGCATTCAACCATACTTCTAGATCACATATTAGATCCTAAAATTATACATGTGTTAAATGACATTTTATTAATAAGAAAAAAATATTTAAACATTTAAAACCCTTACTTGGAATGCTGTCAAATTTGGAATGGATGAAGTTTCTTTCTGACTATCTACTGTACCAACAAGACCAAATATTAAATGCAAAATATGAGAGTTGAGCAGTTGCTTTTTCCTCTTCAAAAGCATAGCCAAAGTTTGATAACCTTTTCGCCTGTCCATTTCTGCTTGAGCTGCCTTATTTGAACGAACCACACATACTAGAGCTTTAACACCCGCATACAAACATTCTACATCTTGAGCCATTGCAATCAGCCCTAATAATACGGAACACCCACCTACTGTATCGATCTGGAAAACAAATGAATCGTAAAACAAAATAATTAAGTATTTTAATCATTAAAGTTAATTTAAAAAATAGAAGACACCATGGCTTAGTCAGCAAGTATTGGGTGCATGAAGAAAAGTAGAAATATTAATAATTAGATAGATACATAGCTATACCTATTTAAAACTGGGGAAAAGAGTAAAAGTGACAAATACCATATATGAGTTAGTGAATATCAATCTTACCATAATAGCTGCTGGTTTTGGACAAAATACTCTCACTCCTAGGTACCCTACGACAGTTCCGCCCAAACATCTCGCCGGACCCATAAGATGTCCTGCAGAATTGTGCAATATCCGTATCGGAGTCGCATTTTCATGTGAAGACATTCCGAGTTGTTTTGCTATGGCCTTATTATCATTTTTGCTATACACTTTTCGTATTTTGGCAAGTGTCAATTGTGATAATGCTCGTGCGTTAATTCCAAATACTACTTTCTCTTCAGCTATTAGAGGCGGCGATGGCTCTTGATTTAGACCAGGTGGAAGAGGAGCTTGTAACGTTCCCACATAATGAGGTCCAAGTTGATAAATAACTGATATTGCTTGCGCAGACAATACCTGCAATTAAATGATTATATTTATTTATCAAGAATTTTGTTTCTACAATTGAATGACTTGAATGACTAACATAGGCTTATCAAAAGGAGAATCTATGCTTTATGTTATTTGCTACACCAAATACCACCTAATTAAATAATCAGTTTCACGCAGTATCCCGGACATAGCAGGGTAGGTAAAGGGGTCCTCGTGACACTCCGTTTCTTACTTTCCGACGAATTCTGGAGGCATTTCGTGTTGAGTGGCGAAACTCAACGCCGCGTTTTGCACCAGACCACAAACCGACTTGACACCAGAGCGAAGAAATGAAAATATAAATTTAAATAAATATTTCCTTTCCTTAAGTGGGGATCGAACCCACAACCAGTCGATTTTGCAGCACACTTTGTGTCCCTGCGCCACGACTGACGACTACCTTACTAGTTATTGAGTTGTTTAATTAATAAAGCATATAATTCTACTCCTCAAACACTTTCTAAATGTAAGCGAGAGGGCCCCCTCTGCCTTCCTATTTATAAGAGATGAACGTTAAAATCGAAACTACAATACATCAATACAACTAACATCTTCCAGCAGGAGGGCGGGTCCCTGCCTCCACACGAGGCGCGAGTAGCGGCGCCACTGCGGCGGCGTGCCGATGACGCAGTACACGCTGGACGCGCCCGATAGCGTGGCCGCACCGCCACCCGGGTTCGCGCTCACGTAGTGCAGCTTGCCAGAGTGCATGTGCTGACCTACCAGTGTATATATGGTACATTTATTATTTTGAATTGTTTGTTTCATTAATCAAATATATTTTTTTATAGTTTAATCTTTATTTATATTTAGTAAACATAGGATAAAGCACATCGAGACCGTAGTGAAATTATTATATGGATACATAATCTTATTATTTTACTATAAATACTTATATTAAATTGAAGAAACTAATTATATTCGGATAAGTCAAATCAGAAAAATGTATGTAATTACCGTCTAAATATAGAGAAAACGACGAATTTTTTAACACTGCTCTATTGAATAACAATGCTAGGTGATGCCATTGTCCCTCGTGTTGTAAGTCTGGACACCACACGCGCGCACCGCACTCGCCGGCGCCGTCCGGCTCCCATTCACCTACATCTTTAAGAATACATCATGGTTTACTTGCTAATGTTTGCTTTATAACAAACATTTAATGTCGTTATAAATTATAAGGTATGTAATGTATTCATAATAATTAATTATAATAATAGTCATTGTAGTACAACATTTGACAGTAAATGCTTAGGACGATTGTGGGTACGATTTCCATTCGGACAATGAAGTATTTTCATTTCCTAGTTCCGGTCACAAGTCAATACGAGACGTTCTGTTCCGTCACTCATTTCGCAATATCTCGAAAATTGGGCTGACTGTTATAACACTAGGTTTTCTTCCTAAACTGACATATGCAGGATACAGTTACATAAATATTATACACAATTTCTATATCCAAAAACATACATTTAAAAACATATTTCTAACCTTCTTATATATAACAAAAAAAATCTAAACTTACTATGCGGAACCAAAGTCTCCTGTGTAGAAACTATAATAGCCTTGTCGCGTGCTGACAACACGACAGTGAGGCACACGAGATGTTCATCGCGACTGTTGTTAATATTTCTCACCAAAGTCAGAAGTCTCACGCAGTGCGGGTCTGAGCGCGGGTCCGAGTACTTCTCTACACAAATCCACGTTGAATATGTCAATCCGGTCTGTGGTGGAAATACTCTGTCACCTGAAAAACATTATTCATATTCATAATAATTAATTGTCATTTATACTTGTATAATTAAAGTATAACTTTGTTCATATTTATAACTCACATCTTTAAAATATGCGTAAAAAAATAATTATATTTTTTCCTATAAAAATTTTTTTTTCAGCTTCACGCTGTATCCCGCACACAGCAGGGTAGGCAGAGGGAACCTCGGTGTTAAGACACTCCGTTCCACACTTTCTGCCGAATTCCAGAGGCATTGCGTGTTGAGTGGCAGAACTCATCGAATAGAATCAAATTAATAATTTAAAAAATCGAAATTATTAAAAAATATATATTTTTATTCTTTTAATTTCTATATTATATAATTTAATATTAAGCCAAACTAAAATAAATCATAAAAATAGAAGTTGAGTTATTTTTTTAGAAAATGACCAACTTTTGGTATACATACCTGATCCAATACCACCCAGAGTGGCAGTATCTTGCGTACCGAGAGCGTTTAAATTAGCGGACTGTGGCGCGATGCTCGGCAAATACAAGCAACCAAAGCCTTCGGCTGACATATCGAACTCCACAAACGGAGGTAATGTACAAGAGTTCTGCGACCTACAGACACACGATAAACTAGAATAATAGTAAGTCAAGGATTCAAAACTATAACAAATGAATTGTTATAACGTCAGTTAATTTACCTGTAATCGCGTGGTGTTGTCATGGAAACTAAAGTTTTGATCCGAGTCAATGGTACAGGACCACCAGGTTGCCATACTTGACCTGGTTCCGGGGATGAACAATTCAAAGGATTTCCCATACGTAGGAATTCCCTGATACATGAAAATAAAATTTGTATTTTTTTTAGTTTCATCATGTATCCCGCACATTGCAGTTGCACGCAGAGGGAATCTTGGAATCTAGTGTCAAGACCTTTCTTTTCCCACTTTTCACCAAATTTTAGAGCTATTGCATGTTGAGTGGCGAAACAATTCCGCGCTTTGTCTCGACACCAGAGTGAGGAATTGAAAATATTAAGCATTTCATTTCTTGTGAGTGCGTGAGAGTGTGAGAATCAAACCCACGACCTGACGCGTCCGCCAAGACTGGCCTCAGCCTGGCAGACGCGTTTGGCCTCAATCAGGATATTTTTTGTATATAAACTAGTATACATTTCTTTGATTCTTTTCCTGCATAGCAGGTTAGACGGAAGAAAGGGGGACAACTATGTCTCCTTACCTGAGCTCGGTGGGGCGCAGCGCGTGCGCGGCGAGGCGCTCCAGCACGTAGAGCGCGGGCGCGTGCAGCGGGTGCCGTTCGCAGCGCAGCGCCGCACCACACACGCGCAGCACGGCGCCCGCCAGCCCCGCGCCGCACATCACTTGCTGGTTGCGCTCACTGTGGGTACACACACAAACATATATATATATATATATATATATATAGTGTATATATATAAATATATAAGCAGAAAGTGAGGAACGGAGTGTCTTAACACCGAGGTTACGTCTGCCTACCCTGCTGTATGCGAGATACAGTGTGAAGATGAAATATATATATATAGGGAGAGAGAACCCATTCATAAAACACCCCGCTTCTCACTTTTATCCCCAATTTTCGAGAGATTGCACGTGACACCGTGATGAGTGGCGGAACTCTCTTTATACCAAAGCGAAAAATAAGAACAAATCGCGCAGTCTGAATTTAATTAATGTGTAAAGTGACAGAACTCAATGTTACACTTTGTTTTGCCAAGCATTCGCGAACAATTCATTCGCTCCAAGTGGAATAATGATTGCTGGTGCTATTTTGATACTTTATTTTAGCTTCGTAACGTATGAGACCTTAATGCTCACCTAGTACAGATAAATAAGACACTCCACCTCCTTTACACCGGAAAAATTTAGAAATCTCTTTGCATTTTGTTAGACGAACGATAGCGATACCTTGTCGTGCCCAACCAGAAAATGGTAATAACTTAAGTGAAAGCAAGTCTGTACACAATTAAATTTACATTTATTGTCCATAATCAGGTTATAAGATAGTCGAAATAAATTTAAGTAATACCTTCTGACAAGGCTCTTCAGCACATGAGCAAGGTAGTCTCGAATGGCTCTAGAATATTCTCCGTAGTCAGCGGGCCGCGGCAATGCGGGCAGAAGCTTCGCGAGCACTATGACGACACCCGAGTGTACCACCCAAGCCTCCCCACTATTGTTCCCCATTGACAGATTTAATGGGGTAGCTCGCCCTGCTGGCTTTGCCTGGAAAATATTATTGTGCTTCTTTTCATATTATAAAAAAAAAATTAAAAAGTACATTTACACAATTTTTACCAAGCAATTCGGTTGCAGCCCCATAGTATTTCTTATAATGCTTAAGTAGCAAGTTTTCAAAAACATTGATTGCTGGTTGTCCGAAGCCAACATAGCTTCCAGCGTAGTTTAAGCATATTCTGTAATTATTTGGAGTTAGATTACCTCATTAATAGCGGAACTTTGTCTTGTCAAACTTGGAGACTTTACATTCAGTGATCCACAAAAGGTAGGCTTATCAAATGAATCCAAAGCGACATCGTATAAAAGCCTTAATACTATACATGCGTGAACAAACACCACTGGTATGTTATCTGGTAATCTAGAAACATCATTTTATGTAAAATAAGAAATTTTTGATTACTAAATAATTTAATATTTTTATTATTATGTTTCATTAATATCCAAATAATAAAGTTAGCTGATTTGGTATGACTGTCTTTATGTATCCCTACATAATCAAGTCGTATTTAGTTCTCAATGTTAGACTGACTAATATTAAGGAATCATAAAAAAACCGACTTAACAACTTACGTCATTTCCAATATATTTCCAGTAAACAAATCATGAAACACTTCATACATTTCAGGGTCTCCGGGTTCCGTATCATTCTGAAGTTCAGTGTCGTCAGTAAAGCATCCCAACAATCTTACAGTTTCGTACAATGTCGTCATGCAAATCTGTAACAGTCAGAAATATTATCTTGATTACGTCCGATTTGTCATGGTAAAGTATTTATTTAAATGTCCAGCTTTAAAAATATTTACGATTCCTATCTTTTGTTTTGTTTTGTTGTAAACATTTCAAATTAATGTATAGGCATAACAAAACAAACATTTTATATTGAAATACTTCCGCTACTTCTTACCTCGTGATGAAAAAATTTGGCATTGGCAGGTTCAAATCTCATTGCTGTACTAATAGTGTAAAATACAATGTGTATTAGCTGCAACATGTCTCGATCCATCAATTCATTTCCTTTCAACTTTCCCTCTAATGATACCAGTACACTAGTCACGTATACAAAACCGCTGACCTACATATGATAAATTACATTTATAATTTGATAGATTATATACAGTAACAAAAAAATTAGAGGCCGTCGTCGCGCAGTGGCACAAGGGTGTGACTGTAACGCGACGTTGTGGGTTCGATTCCCACTCGAGGAAGTGAAATATTTATTTAGGTTTATATTTCCATTTTCTTTGCTCTAGTTTCGAAGCAAAGCGCGGCTTTGAGTTCTGCCACTCAACACGCAATGCCTCCAGAATTCGGCAGAAAGTGGAAAACGGAGTGTATTAATACACCGAGGTTCCCTTTGCCTACCCCTGCTGTGTGCGGGACACAGCGTGAACCTGAAAAAAAAAATGAAACAAATTTATGGTATACTTTTCTAAAGATAGTTCTAGTCCGATGTGAATCTCTCAAGCAAACAAGTAAGGCTTTCAATATGTGGAGTTTTAACTTCAGTGCATCATTTGGCGCCGCGTGCATACCGCACAAAAGAGCTGCCATGTCCTCTTCTCCTGACCCACTGACTATTAGCTCTCGTACTACACCTAAAATATTATATTTAAATTAAAAAAAAATATCAATTTGCAATTGATACTCACAAAATAGTTTAACGAGCAAAAAAAACTACGATAAGTTATTTTAAATTTAGAGATGGGTGGCTATTACACCAGGGTTATTATCGTTGTAAAATAAAACGCCATTTGTTAAGAATGATGTACACAGACATTAATCTATGAAAGCGACTTCGCACACCCCTCATTCACGGATACGAATCGTAGGTAATGGCAGTGAAGTTGAACGTTGTTTAGGTTTATTATGAGAAAATAGACAATTGCGTAAAATAAAACAAGAGATCCGTTAGTCGTTCTGGTATTATTTGTAGTAAAGGTGTTGACGTTATTGGTATCTATTTGTTACTCACGTCATACGTAATACAGTATGGACAACTGTTGACGAATCTTGATACATTTTATAAGGAAGCGTTTAAAATATTTTACCCTACATGCTGCTTCCGTAAGAGGAGCGCAGGCGCTTCTACCCTGCATATCAACATACCTAAAGCTTTACTCCTACACGCTTCATGGACGACCATTCCATGGACACATTTAGCGCCGCCACAGTCTCTAAACACGTTACAATTGTTTACATTTCCGTTCAACAATGCTGTTAATCCTTCCATGACCAAAGATCCCAGCTCCTCCTCCTCAGCGTCGGCATTCGGGTCCTTGATTAACGAGTCTTGTCTTGACTGCCTTTTTTTTCTTTCTGGCGGCTTCGGAGATTCACCAGCTTCTGAAGATATGTCTTTTTCACATTTTGTTTTTTCCTCCTCCAATAGTTGTTTGTCCTTAAGAAACACAGCATACCGAGAAAGACACGTTACGAAAACTTCTAACATGCCCACTTCTCGAAATACGTCCTTGAATATTGCGTTGTGCCTACAAGAAATACCATAATAATTTACAATGTTTTGCATTCTTGCCGTCTTCATGAAAATAATTTAATAAAACTTCTATATCACACTATATCTACAATCTATAAACATAAAACAAACAAGGGGCAGTCCAAAATAAATGATAATCGGTATTTCAGTGCTCACAAAAACAAAATTTAAATGTCCTTTTTTGCTTAGGTATACACCAGTTCTGGAAAAGGGTACGTAATCTCAGTAAAGGTGAACAAAATTAAAGAAGTGACTATTTGGTATGTAGCTGAGGACACATGGATTTTATATTGAAGTACTCTTGCATTTCAGAGTAAAACTCGAAAAGTTCTAAGCAGACTATGACAATCTTTTGTTACAATTTGTGACCATGGACAAGACTTGAACGATTGAATATTCAATGAAAACGCGCCGACGAACAGACGCCAAATAAATTCAAATATTCAGCACAGAAAGGAAGGAAGTCATGAAAACAGAAATTATTTTAATTATTATGATAGACTTGGAGAATGTAGCTACTACTACGGGCTCCTACTAGACGAAAAAAGTAAGAAGATTGCGGGATTCTATCAACGAGACACGTGGTAAGCTACGGGCTGGAGTACTGTTTCACCATGATAACGCGCCGGTCTACAAAGCTGCAGTTTGCATAGATGCCTTTCAAGAACCGGGCTTTCAACTAGAGGAACAACCCTCGTCCCTACCTTTTTGACAAGCCTAGCCTCTTTCTTTCTTTCCTCGGGTGGAAACCTTCAGAGCAAGAAATTTGATGATTATAGCGACGTGATAGCTGCTGTTTTGGATTTTTTTTGAAAGAAATAGAATGAAAAGTAGAGCCTTGTTAATACATAACCTGTATAAAATATTATTGATTAACAATACATTTGGATCACCCCTTGTAATGTCTACTAATAATGACTTACTTTAATATATTTAATAGTGTCTTCATACATAATACGCTGCAGTTCCTGGATTTATTAGCTTTCAATAATAACGAGAGTGATATCAATTCCTTACACGGCACAAAATTTAATTGATAAACTATAAATTCCAATAATTCAAAAAACTTTTCTTGTATTTCTGCGTTCTTTGTGTGAATCTTTTCGGAAAATTGACTAAGTGTATTTTGGTTTTCTAATATGAAATAGTTAGCGTTGTCTGCGTGATACACACTCGATATTGCATCGAGAATGGTACAGCAAAGTGCTGGAGATGATGACTTTATGAACACCGACTGTAATACCTGCAATTTAGTAATTATTATTATTATGTTCTATATTCAACATTATTTTCATTTTATGTCACGCCACTGCTTCATAGTGAGTAGATAAGAGATTAAAAATTACTAAAATTCTGCTAACGCATTTACGGCGGTAAACAGAAATAAATTACTAGTATTAATAAAATCCTTTTCTGTCCAGTTAAAAAACATAACGTATCGATTTACGCAACTCAGCGCCATTCTTTGTTTATTCATAGAAAATATATACGTGCAAAATAAAATAATTATATTATAAATATATATGTTAATTTAGCAGTGTAGGCAGTGACAGCCTAATGTCGCTGAGACTCCGCTTTCAGCCCGAATATCTCTAACATTGTGTGTTGCATGACGGATATTGCATTGCTCCACAATGCACTTCATGAAATAAATTATTTAAAAAAATATTGTTTTAAATACCTGAAATGCTTGTACATTTCTCACAGCTTGTCCAGGAGTGGATGGTTGAGGAAGTACAAATCCTTGCAATTGGAATAGCTCTGTATTAGCTCGAGTTGGTCGTAATTCCGAAAACCCACAAGCGCATAAAGACGATATCATTAACACCAAATTTCTAAGAGCTGCTCGAGCTTCTGAGCCACTCACGCGCTCTTCCTCTAACCTGTTCAGTAATTATAGTCAGCCATATATCTAATTCTTACTTAAGGTTTTCAAATACATTAATAAAAACAAAACGTATATATGCAAGGTACAGTACGGTCAACAAGCGGTGGCCGTCCTGAAGTTAGCTGAAGACGGCTGCGCAGACTTAATTTTAAGATTTTTTTACTTTTGAAAATTTTAAATTTATTAGAAGGAAAATCTCATAAATTTTGAAAACCTAACTTCAGGGCGGCTACGACTTGTCGATCGTTTTATATTAGAAGCTGGTTAGTTTTCATAAAGGTAAAGTCTTCAATAGTTTCAATCATTTTCAGTCAAAAATTTCCTTACAAAAAATTTGAATGATGCAAACTTAACTGACAATCATTTTCTTGCGTCGAGTAAGTACGCTCAGGTTTATTATTTTAATTAAGATGACTAATGGACTCAACAATGTTTCGGTTTGCTTTGTTAATATATTTTTTCATTTGTTCAATATAAAACAAAAGGTTGTTTACATTCTATAATTTAAAAATCAAGCTACCTAAAAAGTACATAATTAGTAGACAACACAAATAACAAAAATAAAGTACTATACATGCATAGAATAAATTAATAGTTAATATTATTACTATCAGTCATGAACCAAAATATATAACAGTGCTTACCCTGATGTTAAATAATCGGGCACATCTTGTCTCTCATGTCTGTGGTAATAATAAAGATAAAAAATGTAAGGGAAAACCTATGGAAAAATAATTTAAAACTAAGCAACGAAATATAATATAAGCTGTTAATACTAAAATCTATTTTACTTTATCATGCTTATAGGTTTTCTTATATAAAATGATACTCACTTGAGAAGGAATTCAGATAGAAACAAATAACCTTGACAAGTGCGGAAATCGTCCAAAAGTAATTGACTTACTTCACTGGAGTCTTTTAGGAAACAAAATACTGCTACAAACATTTCCACAACCTGAAAACATTTATGTTGATTTTTTTTATTTAAAATGAAGCAAAGACTGAAACTTTGTCTCTTGAGAGCTAACTGCTGTCATTTGTCGACCTATTCATTGAAAGTAATTATGTAAAATATGTTTCAGACCTATTCTTATATATTTTTATAATTGTATTTATATAATTGTATTATGAAATGATATCAAAGTATGTTACCTCCAAAGGTGTTAATTCAGGAATTCTTTGCATATTCTCAATACATAGTGCTACACAGCCTTTATCTGTAATTATAATAATTTTAATCTATAGATAGGTAAATACATCCAAAGGGTATTTTTGAATAAAAAACAAAATTATAAATGTGTTACAAATATTTCCACTAAACAATTAAAGATGAAATGATCAATTCATAAGAAGAATTGAATAATTATTAGTCATGTCTCCTATTGGATAAAGTGAGCAAATTAATGGTCACTTAATATAACATAAAATGTAAGTTGTTATGATGAAATAGAAACTAAAAAAATTATGCCTGATTAAATACAAGAATAATATTAATTAGTGAAAATTCTTAAATATTATTGTTTCAATGGCAAAGAAAGAATGTAGACATGCACTTTATTTTCAAATTAGTAATAAAATCAGATTTTATAGCAATAGTGTTAGGGGGTTATTTATCTAAAGTTTTTTTATGCATAGCAGAGTAGGCAGGAAGAAACTAATTTAAAAATTTAATTAAATATTTTCCTCCTGTCCAAATTTGTGACCTTGTGTATTAAGCTATAATCAAAGAAAAAATCCCATTTGGGTGGAAAGAAATATATTCCATTGTATCATTACAAATATAATCCAACCCACAACTTTCACTTTTTATTTACAGTTAGATGTTACGCCTTTATGACACAAGAGTGGCAAATTCAAGGAAATATAAAAAAATTGTTAATTAATCTTGTTATTTGTGGTCTGTGTAAGGATAAATATTATCAATCCCCTTTCAATCACCTCATCAGATGTGTAATATAATATATATGATATAAATTGTTTATGAAAGCAAGTGAATATTAAAATAACCTTGAAAATAACTACTCTGCAGCAGATAAAGTACTAATGAGCTAGTCAGGTTATAGTTTTGCAAGGATCAATGGAAGTATTAGTATTGTTCTTTCATAATTTAAATAAATTTTATGAATGAATAATTTTTTGAGTTTTACTTTGTATCCATATATAGCAGGGTTGGCAAAGAGAGGCTAATGTTAAAACAATCCATTCTCCACTTTGCAGTTTTAGTTACATCATGATTATTAAGCTACTGTCTTAAGTTAAGTGGTCACAATCAAAATCACACTCTTATCATATACAAAAAGCAGAACAGGGTAAACAAATCCCGTGCCCCAAGTGGGGTTTAAGCCTAAAGCCAGAAATCATCTCATTTACAGTCAGATTTTGACTGGTCAGCTTGGGCCTTAAAGTTCCTTATAAGAATATTTTTATTATCGTTTCAATGTCTTACAAATTTAATGAAACAAAAATAATAAATATAACTCACTGTGTATATATTGAACAACTGATTGTGTTAAACCATGCCTAGACAAAGTCATTAACACTTCAGCGGCTGATTTCCTCCACATAATATTATGGGGTGCACACCATGATGTTATGGCAGAAAACAATAAGCTTAGATCATCTTTTCTTGCCAACTCTTCACATGGAAATGAGTGGCTACATAATCTAACCAACACCTAGAGCATTAAATTTATAAATTACAATTTTAAAAGTAATATAACTTTTAAATATAGCAGATATCAATATGCAAAATATTAAGGGATACTACAAATTGAAGGAGATTTTTATCCAGAAGGGACTAAAAATAATTGACTGTAAAAGAAATTAACAATATTTTAATATAATTTGTATTTAATATAGTTAACCACAGCTAGCATTATGAGCAGTGATTAAATTGGTACAATTAATGTCACTAAATGAGAAATATTATTTTATATACTTTTTACAATAAAAAAAACGGTAAATACAGACTTTCTTATTATGATATACATTTTTTAATAAATATCAACAATTTACAAAAAAACAAATTCAGCTTACTTGAACAAATATCTTTTGTAAAAGAATTCTTCTTTCTCTTGGTGTAAATTCACTATTATCATCTTGTACATCAGCTTCAGATTCTGGTATTTCCGGTAGATCAAAAAATAAATATAAGCATTTAACTAATGTTGAAGGAATGGCAGCAGTTGTCATTACCTATAAAATAATATTTTTAACTTAAAAACAAGACAAGAGGCTTGAATAAAATTAAGAAGTATAGTAGATATTTTTTCCATTAAAGGTTTTTTTTATTGTAATGTTGTAAATTTGATGGTTGTGGATTTGATTCCCATTCAGGACAATGTTTTATGTACTTTTCTATTCCCTAGTAGACAAAGTACGGCAATCAGTTCTGTGGTACGGCACAGTGTCTTGAACTGTTTCTGCCTACTTTGGCTGTTCTTATATTTACTATAAAAAGCAGAAAAAAATGTGATTAATTAACCTGTATTAAAGATTGATCACCAGCTGCTAAAAGATTTAGAGTAGAAAGAAGCATCCAACCATTACTGGATTCCTCTGAATTTTCAATTTCCAAGAATTTAGCTATAGCACAACTAGCTGCTTCTGTACTTTGGTTACTCGCTCTTTTCCTTATCTCTGATACCATAAGTTTAGATACTTGTTGACAAAACGATAGAATATCCCAAAATTTTTCATTCATGTCACTTGATGGACTTGTTCCAAATACCTGCATTTTTATATCAAGTAGAAAAATTAAGTATTCTTCAAAAAAATATAGCTTAACATTTTTCTTACTACTTATTATTATAAAAGTTAGCTCAAATAGATTTATAAAAGTGAATATTGACAATTTAAGTATTTGAGCTTTCTTTAGTTATAAATTATTTATAAGAGATGAAGAAAAGATATCATTTATTTATAATCTTTGGTTTTTAAAAAAATTCTATATGGTTGAATAATATAATAAAAAAATAACACTATTATATATATTGCTTGTTAGCTAAGGTAAAGGAGCTTAGCTAAACTTTTATAGAAATCAATAACAAAAAAATTATTGACATACCTTACAAAAGAGAGGCAGCATGTTATACAACTTGTCATCTTTCTCTGTATCTGCTAAAGCCTGAGGAGGATGTGTGTACTCTGCAAATAACTTCTTTAGATGCATCAATCCAAGTTGTATGTGGGAAGATGAGCCAGAAGAATCTGATGGCTCGACGGATGTTGAGGCAGACGCCCCACGTAATTTACGCATTAGATTCATTTTTGGAAAGAAATATTAATTTTGTATTTTAAAACATTTTCAAAATAGTAGGTCACTTTGGCGCATAATATGTAGTTTTTTCGGTTCAAGGCATGTTTCACAAATCACTACTATTCCGACACTATACAAAAAATTAAATAAATACAAAGATTTAGCATTTCACATGTTCTTTAATTTTTTTTTTTGTTAAGTATGTTTAAGATATTTAAGTACATATATCAAAAAGAATGTAGTGAAAGGAGTATTTATTTTATTTTTGATAATTTTGCCAAATACAATTTTCTATACACCCATAACAATTCTCTTCTCATACTACTAGGGCTGTACTGACTATTCACTAGTGACTATCTGTAACTTCTAAGTGTTAAAATAATTATAACTAGTTACAGTATAGAAACTTTCGATATTTCGATTCTAGTGAAATTTCAATTTGAAGACAAAAAATTTGATATATGATATTACTGTAAAATAAAGTCAATTGAGCTATAAATTTGAATTAAAATAAAATAATGAAAGTTCACAAGATATTAAATCTATACCATGTCTACTAATAATTAATTTCAAAATTATTTAAAAAACATTACTTTTAATCAAAAATAAAAATCGAATTGAAAATCGATCTTAATTCGAAGTCCAAACACAATTTGTGCGAATTATTTTTTCTTTTTCTTATTGTGCTGAAAATATTTTTTTTCTTTTGATTATAAATATTTTTATTCATAATATTTATTATATTAAAAGTTCATTCAGGTATGGATATCTGTATGCCTTTCGCAATAATAACAATTTTACAAAAAAAAATCACGATGTCAAAGTGACATCAAATTGTCGAATAAATGACAATTAACAATATTTTTTTACCAGTGCGTGTGGTTAAAGGGTTAATTCTATGAATATTGTGTTGTGTGTTAAGCTCAATAACTGTAATTAGTTTCTACAATAATGCCAGAAAATAAAAATTTAGTACAATGCTACAATCGTGGGTGTGGTCAACTTTTTGATCCCAAAAACAACGATAAAGGTATATAGATTTTCCTAGATGCAGGTTATATTTATATGTACTGCTTAATAATTTTTTTGGTCAGGATGCTGAAATATTTTGTACAAGTTATATATTCATATATTATAAGCATGCTTTTCTTTAATAGATGAGTGCTGTCATCATCCAGGATCTCCTGTTTTTCACGATGCATATAAGGGATGGTCTTGTTGCAATAAAAAGAGTGTGGACTTCACGGAATTTCTAAATATAAAAGGCTGTACTTTTTCAAAACACTCTAACGTGGTATGATGTATTATTATTGATGATTTATTTTACATATATAATTTTTTAAATTTTGTTTCAGCATTTGTTAACATATTTGAGTGTTTGTTACTTCATTATGATATAGCAGCAACTAGATGGTAATTCCATACAGTAGGTTTGTAGCCTAATATAACTGATATGATTAATAACTTAAATACATTTTTTTAGAAACCTCCAGAACCAGAGAAAAAAGTATTAGATAAAGAATTAGAAAAAAAAGATGTAATAGAAATTAGAGCACCAATCCTTGGACCACAACTGCCTAGGCCTTCGTTTGAGTCACCTATGACTACTTTACAACCTCATATAGCAGAATCATTAAAACAAATTGTTCATAAAGCAGTTCAAGAACCTATTGCTTCTACTGATAGGTAATTTAAATATATTTTTAGACTCCTGGGACCAAAATATAAATTTACACAAGGCAATTTCACTAATCTGACATGGATGTATTGAGATCAAAATGTCTAAATTATCAGTACTTTTCAAATATAATCTTTATGTGTGTGTGTGTTGTTTTTTATTATGGAATGATATTAGCATTTCATATTAAGAAAATATTTATTTACTAGTTAGTCCAGAAATTGTGACATACCAATTATTAAAATTTTTGCTCTTAAGAATACTGGATTACGTAGATTCTACATTATTTTATAATGAAGTTTATGCTTATTTCTAGCTCTGTACAAGTTGGTACTACATGTAAGAATGGAGGATGCAGTATTTCATATGAAGGCCCACAAAGTAATAATGATATGTGCACATATCATCCTGGATGCCCAGTGTTTCATGAAGGTCTTAAATTTTGGTCTTGCTGTCAAAAAAGAACTACAGACTTTAATACATTTCTTAGTCAACCTGGTTGCACCACTGGCACTCATAAATGGTTTAAAGAGGTGTGTATAAAATATAATATAAAAGGTAAACACAGAACTTACTGTTATCTCTCTGCCTGATAAAAATACATTTTGTGTGTGACATGTAAAATTCAAAGACTATTGTAACATATATTGATTAGAGCTTCTTTTTTAGAAAGCACCAGAAGGAACAGTTAAATGTCGCTGGGATTGGCATCAAACTCCTGATTATGTAATTCTTAGTGTGTACGCCAAGAAGTATGATCCATTTACAAGTTTTGTTAAAGTTAACCCAATTCGTTTAAATACTAAATTAATTTTTCATGAAGAGGGTAATTCAGTGTTTGAACTGGATCTTGAATTGCGAGGTGTAAGTGTAACATGAATTATTATTATTATTACTTTTTCACATTTACACCATATATACTGGAGTAACCAGAGAAAACCTAGTGTCAAGACATTTCATGAGCTTTGATTTGTTTTTTACCACAATAAGAAAAAAAAACAATAAATCTACCTCTGATTGAGAGAAGAATTGTCACATTTATATTGAAACACTCCTCAACTCAACTCAAATACTTGTGTTAATACATACTTATGTAGAAATCTAATATAATATTGTTTTAACATTGAGCAATGTATTGTTTTTTTTTAGGTGGTAGATATAAATAAGAGTAGTGTTTCGATGATGGGAACCAAGGTAGAAATAAAACTAAAAAAAGGGGAGCCAGGTGCATGGAGTAAAATAGATTTCCCTAGAACTGAGCCTAAGAAAGTAGAAAAGGAACCTGAAGTTCAGACTGTAGAAGAAGATGACTCTGTAGATTTGTCTACAGTTGAAGCCATACATTCTATGGGAAAAGTGAATGTTACAGACTAATATTTTTTGCATTGTATTTTCAATTAATTAAAAATACAAAGTTTAATTTTGTATTATGAGCTTAAATATCTTTGTTTATTTTTTTACAAAACAATTTGTATAAATAAATACATTTTCTGTGTTTAAAACTTGTCATTTATGGACAATATAAATAAAAAAAATAAAAATATATATAAAATATGAAAGGTTTGTATTAAAACCACTGTAATCTCAGGAATATTTTAATCATCTAACAGTGATTTTAATTATATATATTTACATGATTATTAAATTTCATTAATCAATTTACAATTGGTAATGTTCAATTAAATCATAAATTAGCTGAATACCGACATTTTATTTAGCTGCTCAAAATCTTATAAAATTATTTTAAAATAAAAATGTTCTGTATTGTATGTTCGAAAATACCTTCATATTTTTACAATAAATGTACAAATTACTATTAACACATAATTTTTGTTCACACATATTGAAATTACTATTAACTTTGATTGGCCTCAAACATACTTTATGTACAAAATATTGCGATAAAAAGAATATTCAGCACCTGTTTGCGGATATGTCTGTATGACTTCTTACCATCAACTTGAATAAAATTTTAATCTACAATAGTAACATTTACTATTTACACTACTAAAATTAAAAGTTGACTAGAATTTTAGATTACATCAAACTTTTTACAATATAACAACTTTCCTTTGGTTTTAGGAATTATTTACAAAAACTAAAAGGGTATAAATCTATATTTAAATTGTAATTTTAAACTGTATTGACGTTTATGAGGAAATTAATCTTAAATTTGAAAAATCTTATAGACTCTTATTATAACGTGTTAAGAAATAGCGAATTAAGAAACTTTAAAATTAATATGACTAGAAATATCACACAAATCGACCGACTGTTTTGAAATATCCTTATTCATAAATCTATAAACCATTTTTATGAAATCATTTAAAAAATATATATATATGTCCTTATTGAATTTTAAGAATACTTGAAGTTTAATTTATTGCCAACGCTAAAGAGTTTAAAAGTAGATATCCTTTTATATTGATTATGACATAGTTCTAGGAAGACTAACACTAATTTTGCATTTACATTTGTACAGAGTGTTTTTGTCATCACCACTTTAAATGCAACCACTATTGTAACTATAAAAAAAATAATTATAAAAGCCTAATACAATTAAAACAAAAAAGATTTTGCTAAAAATGAAAAAGTGATTTTTACAAAAAAAATAATAAAATTATCGTTGTAAAATAAAATACCATTTGTTAAGAACGACGTAATAAAGTGTAGATAAATATCGTGAAATTAAAAAAAAATCCTACGCCTTAACTATTGACGTTTCTTAATTCTTTTTCTTAGGTACGGACTAAAAATATTTTTCCCATTATGCGACCACCTCTATATAGCCCGACAAAAAGTCTTGTAAATACAGGTATATGTGTATTATCTATTTTTTTATGGAAAAGGACAAGGTAAACGATCGATCGGGTCACCTGATGGTAAGTGATCGCCACCGCCCACGACCCCGTGCAGCACCAGAGGAGCTACAGGTGCGTTGGTTCAATTTCATAGCATTCATACTTTTATACATTTTTCATCAATTACACTAAGGCGAAGAACATGGGTCGGTAGTCGTGTGAGGCGGCTGGAAGGCAGGAGTAGGTGCGGGCTGCATCCTGTACATGTCGTGCAGTAACGTAGCTACCGACACATCGCCCACTGTTTCTCTAAACAAAAGTAACTCTATTGAACGCGCTCGCACTGCACGGAGAGATGGCAGGAGGAGCAAAAGACGACCAAATCTGTAAATATATAGACAGTTTAAAATTATCAAATTATATTATGGTCATAAATTAAAATATAAATGTTGTATATTTGCTATTAAAATGCAAATGTATTCTTATACTAGTATTATCAATAAAAGTATGGTAGATTTTTTTTTTTTGTCAATTACCTTGTAGGTTGACGTGTATATCTAGTTCTGACGTAGTCAGCTAGAATGCACTGCGCTTGATCTTGCAACATCTCAACAGGCTGAGTCTCACTCAAGCCAGGTGTGTCTGTAGAGTTGATCAAACATTAAGGCCAAAATAGATAGGTAGGTGTGTCAAATAACTCCCATGTATCTACGGTGACTCACAATCTCAAATTTAATTTGGGCTAGAGAAATAGAATAGAATAGATATTTAATAAAATTAAATGGTTTGGTATTATAAACAATAAAGTTCGATGATCTGTCGTGGCGCAGGAGCACAAAGTGTGACTGTAAGCGCGACGGGTTGTGGGCTCGACTCTCATTCGTGGGAATGAAACATTTAATATTTAAATTTTCTTCGTTCTGGTGTCGAGGTAAAGCGCTGCCTTGCGTTCCGCCACTCAATGCTATGCCATATATTTTTTAAGGTAAAACGTAGAAATACGTTTATTTTTCTCAGGAAATCATGAGGCCGTAGATTTGAGTATATATTGAGTATATGGTTTGAATTTCAACTCAAGCGCTCCTGTCTTGAGAGACAGGCAGACAAACGGATAAGAAAAGATCACATAAGTGTTCCTTTTTCCATAAAAGGTACGGAACCCTAATGATAAATTTTATTTCACCTCATTGTGGCACAATCATCATTCATTACGTTATATTCGTAAAAATATTGAAAATATAACAATTTTATTCACCTGGTGAAAATAACACAATGGCCTTCATGCAACCGCATTCGCTTCCATCGGGCGCTATTTGTCGAAATCGGCACAAAATTTCCTGCAATGCAATTAAATTAAAGCTTACAAAAATATTTAATATGTTCGCTTAAATATATTATATCGACTCCTTTATTGCAATATTTAATATTTGAAGACAATTTTAACAAACTTTTTAAATTAACCGTATAACTGTATTATTTTCTGTTATCTGTAACAATATGAACGACAAGCTTCAGTATGGTTAATGAGTCATGGCCGCCTTGGAGTTATCTCTTGGTGGCTGCGCAGATTAGATTTTAGGATGTTTTGTACATACTTTTGATTATTTTCTTCCCGAGTGAACAATGCGAAAGCCACGACTCGTCGACCGAACTGTACCTATGTACATAATTTCTTTAAACAGCTATAAATGTAATAAAGATTCAGTTTTATGTATCTAATATGATATTAGATAGATAAATCGTATATAATCATATTTGGAAATAGGTAGGTATTATGGATAGATGGACGTTTATTGTAGTTTAAATCAGCAAAACGCTTCCATTAATTGTGATTATTAATAATTACTGTAAAAAGTTACAATGTTTGCAAAACCTGTAAAGTGTTCAATTCGAGATCTGCTAATGGCTCAGGAGGGAGCCTTGCCCGAGCAGCTGGTGCGGCCAATAGAGGTGCCAGGTCCCAGGGCGCAGACCACTGAGCCAAGTGAAGCACAAATAGGTCTTTCCAAGCAGCACGTAGCAGGACGAGCTGGTCACTTGGTGCTAACGCTTGAAATGGCGCCAGACACCTAACCCATCTGACTGCCATAAACAGCAACCGCGCGCTTGTTTCCTTCAATAATTATAAACAAGCTTAGACTTTTAACTCCAACATTTAATTTGAAATGTACTAAATACCTAAAAAATATTACAAATACGTAAAATATTAAAATATCGTTTTATATTATACTTGGAATACTTTTCACGTTAAAAACGTATATCTATCTACCTATAAATATAAGTAAATATTTTATCAATTTTTTTAATATACTTATAATTTTAATGCTAAAATAGTATTATATGAGTGACCGTTCAATATTTATTCAACATAAGATATATTTAAGATAGTTTTGAATAAGTTCAGTGTCATCGAGTATTGTATCTTCTTTTATTTGTAGTCTATAGGCATATAGGATATACTAAGTAAGTGCATATAGCACATTATATAAAATATAGAAATACATGACGTCTGTAGGCGTAAACAAAGTCAATATTGTGGAACGCAATGGGCGGAGTAAGTCAAGTGAAGGCGAAAAGTCACCCTTCGGCCGCCCAATCGCGAGTCCGCGCCCGCCCTACAGTTTGAAAGACACCTACACTTGTCAATTATATAATTCTAAAAACTACTTTTGGATTTCAAAAGTTATATTTTCCCCGTTTATATGTTAATCTAGTATTTGACTTTACAAATTAGTAAAAAAAAAGGAAAAACAATCTTGCAAGAAATTTTCTAAAGTTATTGTACTTATTATAAATTTATCGGCTTTCAACGCGTTTATTAAATGTTAATAAAACTAATGAATTAGTTTGTGGAAACGCGCTTATCTTAGCAACTAGTGATTGGAATTATAAATATATAGTCTATATATTGTCCATTTATCAAGGAGTGCTATAGGCTGTATTACATCACATTAATCGTTTCTATGTAACCCACTATGACTGCGGTCAAAGTTACCTCGGGAAGTCCGAATGCGTCGTGAACCGTAAATAACTTTTAGCTATTACTAAATGACTGTGGCAGCGAAGCTGCAAGATGCAAAAGCTAAACGCTAGTAAAATGTACAAATGGGATATTGAAAGGAAATTATTTTTTATATTTAGGTAAAAAAATCGATCAACTGAGAGTCGGATTGGATCATAGAGGGTTCCATACTAATTTAACAAGTTTAAATTTTAACTCACTTGTAGTAATTCCCATGTTGGTGCGAGAGGGGTGCCAAAAGCGTTAGGTGGTGGGCGTAACAGTGAAGGGTCCCCTTGAAGTTGCAACTGTTTGGCACTCCACATTAGTTCCTAAATGAATTATAGAAACATTTGACATCTTATATGCACAACAAATTTTCGATTACGGCATATATCTAACATTTTTGACAATGTTATAATATGTATATACCCTACTCAATCTGCATAGAAATTAAAATACAAATCCAAAAATTATACAAATTCAAGCCATACCTGACATTTATCGCTTGACATAAGCATGTGTAATAATCCAGGCGGTGGAGGTGCTAGGAAAGGTTCACTTAAGAGTGGCAGAGGACTGACTGCACCTGGTCCACCTGCTCCACTCGATCCCGCCGAGGACGCTGTACTCAGTGGAGCCGGTTCACTTAGTCCACTTATACTAAACTGCAAAATGTATATATTTGTGAGCTTGTCCTGATTTTTAGTTGGTAATTACTGCTATATTTTAAATTGTCGAATTGTATTTCATAAAAAAAAAATTAATAGATACTATTATTATAATATTTTGGTCACATTCAATGACAAATGAAGCAAATAGATTACTGAATATTACCTGAAAATTGAATGGTTGCGGCAGAGGTGTGTAAGGCGAGGGCGGCGAAAGTTTCAGCGGATGAGGCTTATGCGTATGTGCCAGCGCTGGCGGCAGAGAGCTTAGAGTGCTCGGGTGTGGCTTTGGCTTGCGCGGTCCACGTTCATGCTGTACTGCTGTTTGTGCAATCCATGTTAGCATTAAATAGATTGACAAACGATGGAGAAATGAGAAGCAAATTAAAAAAAAACGGTAAAAATTATATTTTAATATCTATTGTAATGATAATTTCCAATTTATTTCATCTTTACTTTATAAAATGAAATATTTTGTAAAATTTAATACTTTATAAAATGTAATACTTTGATTATCGATAAATTTGAACTGTCAACATGATAATTGTGGACTTGCAATTACACAGAAAGCTTGTGCTTTCTGTGTAATTTCGTCAATTTGTGACAATGTTGTCCGTGAGAAAATACATGGACATAAGTCTTAAATTTGTATTAAGCATGTGCGGGACAAATGGATGAATAACTGAATACTCCACCAAACGATTCCGATTAAACTTTTTTATTCAAAGAGTACACTCCAAGGTCGTTTGATGTCAGTTTGGTTAGGTCCTGATTATGGAACCCGGTTGAATTATATTTTTTTTACAAAAATAAGTTTATAATGGTATTTTCTATCAAACACCTATCAATTTTTACTTTTCGTACCTTCATATATGTGGTTCCATAATAAGTACCCAAAATGCAGCAAAATCGATGCAACAATGTCAGTATCCATAGTCCATATATGTAGATTTAATCCCCTTTAGCTTTACCAACAATAACATTTCAACATTTTAAACTTTAATTAATAAAAGTATATATTCGAAACGAAAATTCGAAGCGCAGACGAAAAAGTTAATATTTGAAAAGTAACTTCGGCGTTGTTTAACACGGCGGATTATACAGCCGTGAACCGATTATTCGCAGCCGATGGCCGATCCCCGGTAAGCCAGGATCACGTCCCATATAACCTATAATATGAAACGCACAATAGCCGGAGTTTATACTGTAGAACAAATCTTTAAATTAATTCAACAATATTCAATATAATACTCTATTTAATATCAATACTTATTTGTTGGTAAAGCGTTTACTCATGCATTATGTTAATAATTACCAAATAATAGGCTAACATTTTATGTCCTATAACTTATTGTCTAACAGCATGTTGTAGCCAGGTTATTTCAAAAAAACTCAATTCATGTAAATACGATCAGGTAATATTAAATTTGAACGGTTATAACTTAGGAATTGAAAAAATAAATAAAGTGTACAAAATATAACTTAACTTACGTAAAACTGTAGAGCTGAATATAAACTAACGTGAAAAAACCTTAATTTTCTCCTATATGTAGAGAGCGTAATTTTCAGAGTGATCGTGCACTTATACAGATAAAACAATTCAAAATAAATAACTAGCGCGGCCGGTGTGCACCGGCCCCAGAGTAATGACGTCACGCAATCAGCTTAGCGAGGCTGAGTCCATGAGAATGCGGCTATTGTGTCCGCACATGGTAAGGCCCGGGCGCATACGCTCGTTCCCGCGCTCGGCTCATGCCGGCTTAAAGTGAAAATGTGAATAGTGACGGACACTCCGCACGGGTCCGCGTCCGCATGTATCTATAGCTTAAATACGATTGAAAGGGTATGAACTGTGGAGTGCACGAGTGGAGTTATAAACATTCTACGTAACGTTCTATTTGGCCCAAAATATGTTGAATACAAATTTTTGATATCTTTGTAAAATGACTAAGAAATGTTAATTTATTTACATAGGATTTAAGGTATCTCGTTTTTATTTATACTAATTGACTAAGAACTAAATACTGTTAAGATAACAATGCCACCATTGAAGACAATTCAAGAAGTTATAAATGTTTTAAGTTGCCTTAGGCGTAGAATATATGGCCACCATGGAAGTCGTCGAACATAGAAAACATACACAATTGTGGCAAATGTTAACCTTTGCTTAAAGGGCGAATGTAATCCCAAATAGGACACGTGCTTTTTTTCTCGGCTTCTTTCCCGTCTTTTCAATATAAATTTATAGAAAATTGTACTTAAACTGATCAATTTTTAGGGCTAAATTTCATTGTTTCCTGTTCCTGAAGGGGCATTCGAGTCACGGAGCTTAGTTACAGAGTGACACGGGTAAGTGAGATTTTAATTACTTTATAGATATTCGAGATACATTTTAAATTAATGAAGTGAAGACTTTAAATTCATTCTTTATAAAAAAAGGTTAAATTAAATTATCTGCAATAATACTATAATACTACTATAAAAAAGCCTAGTTATATAAAGTATATTTTGCTTCTATAAAAATAAATAGAAATAGAAAAGTACGAGAATTACTAGTATAATAATCTAAAATTGATTTTAGAGTTCATGAAAAAACTTATTTAAGCGACAAAATAATAGGTCGGGGCAAAAGTATTTTCGAATTTTGAATGTATTATTAGTAACTTGATTACTTTTTGGCTGTATGGATAATAATTAATCGATCGAAAAGCTCAACCGGTTCGATATAGAAACAAGTATCAATTCATTTATTCCATAGATAAAAACTTAGATAACTGGACTACAATGAGACAGAATGTAGAAGAATACAGTCAGACAAACGGACGGCCAATATTAAGCTTTATATTATCTTTCCATTCAAAAGGTAAATGTACATTACGATAATATATAAAATTAAAAGTGTCAAAAATATATCTAGTAATATAATTATATAGAAATATCTACATATTTTGTTTTTTTTGTTGTCTACTTTAACGCAAATATAATGAGATCTAAAGCGATTACCTTACAATTTTTGCAAGTTAGACTAAACCTTTACAAAAGGTCTTCACCGAATCACATTTTAAACGTTTAAAAGGGAGATTTAACTTGAAACATCTATGAGCCAGCCAGAAGCCCCCGCTCTAACGAATTGAAAGTAAACAAACAGTATTTTTAAAAGGTATAGCTGTTATAAAAACTACGAGTATATAAACCTACATTGTTCTGTTGAGCCGTAGGCGTGTTTCCCGATGTTTGTTAAAGTTAATTACTGTTTATAAATGAAGTAGTATTTATAAGAAATCTATTTTTTTTTATATAAAAAAAAAAGATTTTTTAAACTGAACATTATATTTTTCAGTACACCTAATTCTGTTTTTACACGGTTTTGATATAACACGGTTTGGAAATAAAATATTTTAATTTTTTTTACACGATTTTATTCCATTTAGCAAGATTTTAAATTTGTTGTGCTTTATTTTTTTTTTAGTTACATTAAATTTAACGCACTAAGATAAAAGGCAAGCAAAAAAATATTTTATTTTTTAATTCAGTATTTAATTCAGTATTCAATATTTTTTTTTTTTATTCAGTTATTCATATTTGTTTATTTTGTTAAATATTTTATGTATCCCTAAAAGAAAATGTCAAATAAACATGAATACTTGTTCTTAAAAAATACTTGATTTTCATAAATTTCAATAGGTTTTAGAGATTTAATTAGGATCCAATCACCTGTTTTTGCATACCAAATCTACCGTGTTAAAATAGAATTACGTGTATTAATATGGCGTTCGCGTTTTATATCCATTTATCATGTTGTTTTTATGATATTTTACGGGACTTCTGGTTTTATCAAAAATCAATAATAGAAAAGTAAACATTATCAGCAAATCTGTGGGGGTATTATATATACTCGTAGTAAATATATATACAATTTTTAGTTATAACTTGAATATTAAGAGAAAAATAACAATTTATTAATGATACAAAGTGAAATTGTGAAATTTTTGGGAGAGTAATTTGAGCATATATTAGCTTTTATCTATTCTATCTATTGAAATATTGGCAAAAGCTTGTGACAAAATTGAATATTTTCAATACATTGTTTTCAATTCAGAAAACTGTGACTAGAAAAAATATTTCGTATGCTTTAAATATTTTTCTATTAGTGTTTTAGTATTTTCTGGTGTATTTCTCATCTAACATAAAAAAATAATTTATCGTTATTTTGACTTCAGGTCTATACACCCAATTAGCAGGTTAGCAAGTAAGCAAACGAGTTATAATTAATATGTAATATAATAATGTGAAAGATCATTTTTGTATTATATCCAATATCCATGATTTTACACTATTATAAAAATTAAAACGTTAAAAATATAAATTATTTTTAGCATAAAGTCGTATTTACGACCCTAACATAAGATTATTTTTGGTCGACTCCATTGCAAGATCTCTCAGTAACATCTGTTGTAGCGAAGTGTAATGGTACCTCACACCAGGGCACTTCTTCGGAGGGGGGAGTGGCCTAGGTAACTGTGTACGAGTGTCTACGCTGTCGTCGCCCGTAAATGGAGTTCTGCGGTCGATACTACAGTGCTGTTCTACTATCAACTATCGATAAGATTACTATGTAATACAGGTAAACAGGTATATTTTGTTTCTCAAATTATTCTTATTTTTTTTTTGTTATAAATAAATGTTTACTATATTTGTTTACATGTTTTATATACAGCATTTTTTAAATGAAATTGAATTAACTACCGAATTATTTAACTTTATGGTTTAAATGCTTAAAATTATACAAATTGTCATTATTTACTTTACCTACTGCCATGGGCGTATCTAAAGATATGTTCGTTTAAGTTTTATTTTATTTTTCAGAAAATTAACCAATTTTCTGTTACAACTGGAGTGGGCATAAAACTCTTCTAACGTGGGCCATTATTTACAATCATTTACATTGAAGTAAAAAGCCAATACTTTAAGAACTCTGTAAAATTACCACAAGGTTGTCAAATTCTGTAAAATTACCACAATTATTTCATCGATATTACAGAAATTGAAGGACTTGGTGAGCGCCTGGACAAGGGCGGGGGTGTGATTAATGACCCAATAATCCCAGCCGCTCGCCTCCTAGCCTATGAAAGCTTCACGAAGCCGAATTGGTGAATGGTCAAAAGGTTTATTGACCAACGTGTTAGACGCACTTTTAAGAAAAGTTTTCTAATTATTTTCTTAATAAGAATATGCCCAATTAAAGATTCAAATTTAATATATTTATATGCTATATAGAGGCCAGTCGTGGCGTAGGTGCACAAGCAGGAGACTTTAAGAGCTGCAAGTTGTGGGTTCAATTCCCACTCGAGGTAATGAAATATTTAATATCTTTATTTCTTCACTCTGGTGTGGATGCGAAGCGCGGAGTTCCGCTACTCAGCACATCGTGCCTCCAGTATTAGTTGGAAAATGGGGAACGGTAGAGTCTTAACACTATGTTCCCTGATTCCCTCTGCCTATCCTACTGCGTGCGGGACACAGCGCGAAGCTAAAGAAAATATTAAATAGTTTTAAAATGAATAAATTTTCAAATCATTAGTTCATTGTGGAAAAATATTACTTGTACAATTTTGGAGTCACGCCTATTAATTGTTTGCTTGAGTATGTAAAATTATAAATTAGTTAAAATGTTCAAATTAATTTTTGTCTTTGAATTTAAATAATTTTAAATATTTATTATTAACAATTTTATAGCAATATTCTCAAAGCATAAAGCAAATTCACTTTATATTTTTCAATGATAATGTAGAGATCAAAGCTTAAGCGGTCATGATACCGTCTAAAGACGTAGGGCGTGTTATTCAGATAGCATGACTTGATGAAACTGAGCGCCGTTGCCTTTAGAAACATTTATATTTGATCTTCATATAACATATTTTGTTTGTTACTTTGGCAGGTTACATTTAAACGGTTACTGTATAGGACGTGTCAATAATGTTATTTCTAACCATTTACTGAGGTAATATACACAATTAGAAATTTTGAAAATTAAAATGTTTTTTTTTGTCACTTTACAGGATGATAAGTAGATCGACAGACAAACTGGTATGTACCATCCGTATCAATTTGTCATGGCCCGAATCATTTTGCCGTTTGTGAGAAACTGACCATTAAAAAATATCTAAATTCCATATGTACGCAATAAAAAACTCGGAAAAATATTTTGTATGTTTTTCCCCCATCTATGTTGTTTATCTAAAACTAGCATGACGCTACCCTATTACCTATTAGAAATGTACCTAGTAGAAATAAGGATGTATCAAATATATTTTAAAATATATTTGATGTGCATCAAAATCATCACATGGAAAATATCCTCTAAGAGAACGACCCCATGTCCCGACATTCGTTTCGACGTTAATTCCAGCCGCATTTGTTCCATTACATTTCCGACACAAAGTAGATTCGCGTTTGCCGAATTGACTAGGTGGAAGCGGCCAGGCGAACCTAGATAGAAGGTGATGAAACGACGATTTGTAACGAGAGCGACAGGGAGGTAAGATTAAAAGTGAGAAAGATGTATTCAGAAGTGAAATAGTCTGCTGGCTGAGCACATCATCATTAACGAGCCAGAGAGGGCGGAGGGCAGCGAAGAGGCAGAGGGGTCGCGTCAGGTGGGCTTTGTCCCACGGCTTGTAACACCTGCGCACAAAATTACTCCTTACCACTATCACCTTTAGGGAACACATTTCCTCAAATCTACAAAAGCCTAAGCACCGATCTCGGGAACATTTCGAGTGCACCGATATAAATATGAGAAATATCCAACTTTTCATCCTTCGACCCCGCCGGTCTTTGAACCACGACTTTTGTCAATAAATAGTTATTTCCACACATATATTTTCCGTCGATAGCAATCAAAAACATATTTTAAGATTATACATTTATTATTTACCTACTCGTTAAGTAGGCATATGATAATTAAACAAAATTTATTATAAATTACTAAAAAAAAAACTAAAAATTATAAATCTTTCACAATATCCAATAGTATATGTAATTTTAAAAGTAATCTTTTAAAGTAAACAGTTATTATGAAAGGACACCGATAAAACTTAATCTTAAACGGAAAAGTTGAGGCAGTAGTTGGCAACGGTAAGCCGCCAGCGGTTTTGGAGCATAGAGACGTTTCAATACTTAAGTTTTGAGTGACAATGTATCGCGCTACTTTGTTTTGTTCTACAAAATAACTTTGTTTATAAGTTTTGCATGAAAACAGTAAATATTTATCGATAATAAATAACTAGACGAAATCTTTTTAAGTTCAATCAAAATTATGCAACAGAATGAACAAAAAAAAGAACATTAAACTATAGGAAGGTGAGGACAACTAATTATTATTAATACCAAAAACCAATTACGACTAAACCTCAACAAATCCACTCGTCTGTAATGCAATTAACTACCCAATGTAAAACAGAAATTAATTAACTGTAGCTTATAGTAATATAAAAAAAAATCTATCATCAGTGCCAGATGCAGCAGTTTATCCCATTAAATATTTTTTGTAACTATGACCATGCAATAATATGTTCACGCACGACATGGAACTTAAAATTAGTCGATAATATTTATTCTCAGAGGAACGAGGGTTAAATCACTTTGTCAAAATATTTGTAATAATCGGACAGATTGACAACAAATAACACATTATAGTCGTAGTATAGTCGTATCCGTAAGCGATCCGCTTAAACTTCCGTATCTCTTTTAGGGATAAGCCATGAATACAAACTTCCTTTAGAAAAGTAAATATTTAAGAAAATATTATGATAGTGTAATGAAACCTTTCAATATATAAAAACACACTGTATCCCGTACATAGCAGCCATAGGTAGCCATAGGAAACAAGGGAATCTAGTGTTAAGCCCCACTTTTTTCTGAATTCTGGAGGCATGTAGAGTGGCCAAGGTAAACGCCGCGCTTAGCCTCGACGCCAAAGGGGAGAAATGAAATTATTATGTCCTCGAGTGAGATACTTGTGACCCTGCGACTCGACAGGAGAGTCCTGTTCAAAGATTTGAATTAGATTCCAAAATAGTATAGAAAGAAATGAAAGATATTAAAATATTTTGTAAATGATAACAAAGTGATGTTTCTGTATATACCCTGTTTGTTATCGACTCAGAACGATTTTTTATGATAATATAATTAATAATTTTAAAAATTATCGTAATTGTAAACTATTAAAATTACATTTTATATCGTGATCTGTAAATAAAAGACTCTTACATTAAAATAAACGATTCAATTTTTTTTTTGTATTATATAATTAAAACGGGGTGAACACTAATTTGTCCATAATAGCATTTCTACAAGCATTACAAATTTCACAATAATAGTAAAATGGTTTTCACCCTCGCACACTCCCCTCCTGCTCTCACCGTGCTGACCACGGTGAGAGCAGGAGGTGTCGAACACGTGTTAGAGTTCTTGCTCCCGAATTCTCTTGGTTCTCAATCTATTCAATTTGTAACGCTTCCAATGGGTGTAGCACGCAATGGTTTAGTTGAAAAGGGTCATCAAATTTTAGGGCTAAAAGACTATTAATGTTGTAGATCAGTGATTCTCAACCCATGTGCCGCGGCACTTTTGTGTGCCGCGAGATTTTAAAAATGTGCCGCGAAAAATTTAAAATATATATAACACATATACAAAAAAAAAAATTCAACGTAAATATTTATATATTGAACCAGCATAATATTTTTATTTAATTTGCAAACGCTTTTATCAATCCCAAATTATGATAAAGTCATGTTTATGTATTAAAAATTGTCTCAAGTCTACCACACTTGTCTTTTTCCAAATAAGCATGTTGTTTGTGTGATATTTTAAATTTGCATGATTTTCCATTGTAATACTAATCTACCCTTTGTAAAATTAGAAAAGTATGTATTTGATGATTCGTATCCTTATTAATTTGTTGGTAGGTAGTTTCGATAAAAAATAGGAGGTATATTGACTTTGCAATGCACGTATTCTTTGATTTACAATATCTAAGACTTTTTTTTAGTTTTTATTTCATTCGATGAATATTTCTGTAATTAAAAAAGTTTGCTGTTTATAAAAAAAAAAATCCCGAGGTTTGCTGCTAAATTGTTTCATGAATACAATGGCAGCAATTATTTAAATAAAATTCGATTTTATGCATAAAAAATTGTATTTGTGTGAAAGTTATATAACTTCATAAGGATTATATTTTTCATTTTCATAAATTACAAATGGTTACAGAATTTGTATATTTATAAATTTAAATTTATATATTCTTCGATTTTTTTGACAGTATTTTTTTTGTTTTTTTCAGACCCCTTAAAAATGGACAAATGGATAAAGAAAAAAAAGAATAATGATGATGATGATGCAAGTAACAATATTGATGACATATACGACCAAAGTAATGAGTGTTCCTCTGTTTTAAGTGAAAATAGTTCTATTTTAAAAAAGTATATAATTCCTAGAAAATATAACGATGATTTTTTAAGATTTGGATTCACCTCATCTTTAGAAAATAACATAGTAGTCCCAGAATGTATTATATGCAATTTAAAATTATCAAATAGTGCTATGGTTCCTAGCAAACTTCTTCGTCACTTGGTTACCAATCATCCCTCCTTATCAACCAAAGATAAGAACTATTTTAAAACGTATCTTTCAACAAAAGTAAAACAAGGAAAAAATTTTAAAAAACAATTTTGTGTGTCCGAAAAAGCTCAGTTTGCTTCTTATGAAATTGCGGAATTGATCGCAGTAAAATTGAAGCCCCATAATTTAGCAGAAGAAATTATATTACCTGCTTGCCGTAAAATAGTCAAAACGATGATTGGTGAATCAGCCGATGTTGAAATTGCCAAAATACCCCTTTCTAATGACACTATACATCGCAGGATAAAAGATCTTTCAGAAAATATCGAGCAGAACACCACAAAAAAACTTCAAAATTCCTTTTTTGCAATACAAATAGATGAAACCACCGACATCACAGGAAATTCCCAGTTAATTGCATTTGTTAGATTTATCTATGAAGATGATATTATAAATCAATTTTTATGTTGTCGGGAGCTGTCAAATTTTACAACCGGGAAAAATATTTTTGAAGTAATTAATTCATATCTAGAAAAGGTAAAAGTCTCTTGGAATTTTTGTATTGGAATTTGCACAGATGGAGCACCCTCAATGACCGGGCATATTAAAGGATTTGTCTCTTATGTGAAAGAAGTGAATCAAGATATAATTGTTACCCATTGTTTTTTACATAGAGAAGCTCTTATAACAAAGTTCCTGTCACCAGATTTAAAGATAGTTTTGGAGCAATGTGTTAAGATGGTAAATTACATAAAATCAAGACCATTGAAAAACAGATTATTCAAGGAACTATGTAAAGCAATGGAGTCCAAGTATGAATCTTTGCTACTCCATACTGAAGTAAGATGGCTATCCAGAGGAAAAGTCTTATCTCGGGTTTTAAAATTAAAAAAGGAAATGAAAGCTTTTTTTGAACAAAATAATAATATTGAATTTGTTGAAATATTAGAAGATCTAACATGGACAACGAAACTTGCTTATTTGTCAGATATTTTTGTCATTTTTAATAGTATTAATTCAAGTATGCAAGGTTCAAATGAAAATATTTTAAATTCAACTGATAAGCTGGTGGGATTAAAAAGACAGATTTCTTTATGGAAAAAGAAAGCCCAAGAAGGCAATTTAGAAAAGTTCGAATCAGTTCCTAAAGACGGGTATAAAATTATTAAACAAATTGTTCTTGATCATTTGACAACATTAGAGGAGAGAATTGTTCATTATTTCCCGGAATTGGATATTAATAAGTTTGATTGGATTCGTAACCCATTTCTAATTACGGACACTGCTATTTTTGAGTTAACTTTAAATGAAGAAGAAGAGCTTATTTTGCTTTCAACTAATCGAGATTTGATTTTAAAACATTCTGAAGAATCACTGAATACATTTTGGATAAAAATCAGATGCATTTATCCACTTTTATCTAGAAAAGCTTTGAATATTCTACTACAATTTTCCACATCTTATTTATGTGAATTCGGGTTTTCAGCATTAGCCAATATTAAAACTAAACAAAGATCAAGGTTGTTAAATGTAGAAGACGATATGAGAGTAGCATTGTCGTTTTTACGGCCAAATATAAATGAAATTATCGAAAAACATCAAGCTCAAATTTCTCATTAAAATAGTTTAGTTTATTAGCTTTTAATTTTATTTCGTTAAGAAAATTGGCCATTTTGTTGTATTTTTAGATTATTTACATATAATACAATTTTTATGCCCCTTTTTATTCAGTTTGTTATGCCAATAAAAAAACTTCTGTTGGTTTTTTTTCTTTATGTGCCGCCAGTTTTCAGAATAGTTAAAAATGTGCCGCAGGTGAAAAAAGGTTGAGAACCACTGTTGTAGATAAATCGTTTCATAACAGTACCACTTCATAAAATGTAAAAATAAGAATATAAGGGATGGGAACATAGCAGGGTTGGGAGCCAGTGTTATTAGACTCCTTTCTCTAGGATTATTTCTTTGAGATGTTACGTGTGAGCGCCGCAACACAACGCCGCGCCTTGACTTGTCAAAGTCGGAAGAGAAAATAATTTTAAGATAATATATATTATACGCTCACGAGCCCAAAATTATCGAATTTACGGTTAAGTTAGCCTGCTGCACCATAAATAATATGTATTATACATAATATACTTTAGCCGTGTGGTCCCGGCTTAGAATAGGATCACCCTGGTACTGTCGGTGTCGTAAGAGGCGACTAAAGTACGTGTGGTAGAGTCACGTCGCCAGTAATGGCAACACGCATGGGCAGACTCGACTGGATTTAATACCACCCCCGGCATTTTAAACCGGCGTGAAGTTGTGGCCCTTGCCACTGCGTTTCGCATTAGGTAATGCCGGGCCCCGGTGCCCTTCATCTCCACCTTAAAGGCTGGCAACGCACCTGTGGCTCCTCTGGTGTTGCAAGGGGTCGTGGGCGGCGGTGATCACTTACCACCAGGTGACCCGAACGCTCGTTTGCCTTGTCCTCTCCCATAAAAAAAAAAATAACCTTCGAATAAGGTCAAAATTGTTTAAATAGTCATATTTCATACACCTTCACTCTACATGGAACTATGTTTTAGAATACTAAAATGCAAATATTATATTTAATTACAAAGACCAATACTTGTTGAGTAAATAAGTAAGAAGAGAGCTTATATAAACAACAGGGGCAGGTTTACAGGAAAAGGTTGCGTTCCAATTCATTACAGTTTAATACTCTTTTTACACAAAAGAACTTCAAAAAGGTAAGCGCACCGTAGATTCCGAATCTTGCGCGCGAACCGTTAAATTAAAAATAAATATTGTGTAACGTCAGTATGTTACGGGTGAACGCCGGAAAATATCGGGGAAAAATTGGAAAAACGTCAGGATGGACGATGTCGATTCACAGGGGCGGCGTGGGGTGACGTGAATCTTTTTGTGAAGTGGAGAGAATTAATTTAACCCGCTGCGGGGTTACACGACACGGCGGTAATTGAAAAGTTTGCCCCTTGTCGGCTGCCGCCGCGGCCATGCTTTCTTCAGACAACCGCTGCCGCCTTCAAGACAGTATAGGTGACGAGACTCTCTTCTTACCAAATGATTGATAATTACTATCACTTATTTTGGTTTACAAGACCTTTTCTTTTTATTTCAAGTATATGAAATTACTTTATTCGAAACATGTATAACAATTGTCTTTTTTTTATTGACCTCCTTTTGAATTAATAAAATGTTACTTTTTAAAGATTACTTATCCTATGTATTTGATAATGAAGTACTTGTATCTAATTTGAAATGTTAATATAACAGTGATTTTTAATTATTTTGAACGATATTTAAAAAGCTATTTAATACAAGCTTCGATTCAGATATGGAAAAAACCAATTTAAAATTCTGCAAAAGGCAGTTGGTTAACTTTAAAGCTCCAAGTAAGAGCTTTTTGATATCAACCCTTTAACTTTTAATGAATATTATAAAACTCTTCAACAAAAGCTTATCGGTGGCAACAATATCGATTTAAAATTAATTTTACAAAGTTTGATTGAGGATTACGAATTTTTTGATTGGTTAGAATTAAAATTTAAAATGTGTTGAATATTTAATACAAATATGTATTAATTATTAAATATATATTTAATAAAAATACTTGGAATATATTATAATATATAATAGTTTGTGGAGAATACTTTATTCTATTATAAGTATTCATTATTTTGTAGAAATATGTGAATAGTTGAATATGTAATTTTTAATTAACTGTATATTAACTTTAGTTGAAGTAGTAGTAGTGTGTAGTATATACAATGGGTCAGATTTTAATAAATGACGACCATCAAATCAATTTTCGCGTAATTTAAATATGCTTGTATTTGAATTACTTATAGAATATAAATAGTAATAGAAAGTCAAAAATACATTTACCAAAAAATTAAAAACAAATTACTTTTGGGAATTTATTAGATCAGAATGAAGAAGAACGTGCTCAGCTGGTTTGGACACGTCGAACGAGTGAGTGATGAAAGATTGGCAAAAATGAGTGGTAAGAGAGGTAGGGGGAGACCTCGGTTAACCTTCGAAAACACAGAATCAAACATACTGGAGGAAGGTTAGTAAAAAGCATGAGAACTCCCTGGATGCCTTCTGCCATGCATGAAGAGGTTGATGACAGTGGACGAGGCGAAAGAAGTATATGGAGGCTTTAGTGTTTGGCGCTCCGTACACTCTGACTACCTCGCTAGGAATATAGCGTGAAGATAAGCAAAGTCAATTACTTTTGTTATATTTGGTAGTTAACAACAGAGTACGTAAGAAGATTCATACGTATCAATTGGCAACCCCTTTACATGACTGATCATGAGAAACGAACAGAGCGCGATGCGTTGCGTTGTTGGAAATAGAATTTTCGATGTATTCATAATATAAAATATAAGCACGTCAACTTATAGTCAATATAAGGCGTCGTTTGTGGCGGGTAAGTTTCGTGAGGGCGTATAATTAAGCGAGCGAGTAAACATATAAAGGTAATCCGGGTCGCGGCGGCACAAAGTGATGCTCGTGAATTATTTAGCGACAGCGCACCTGCGGCGAGACCGCACTCCGCTCCTGCTTCTCCACCGACAGGGCTCCACCCGCGGCCCTGGTACCTACAGCCTGTGCGGCGTTCACTAGCTTATTGATTCACGAGTGGAACGTGCTAATATCAAGTTTATATATAGTTTATATATCAAGAATTGAATACGGTGAAATATATTAATTATGCACAAATAATATGTTGTGTATATCTATATATGTATCTAACAATATAGTAAATTTATAGATTAATAATATATCATATTATTCATGTTAATTAAGAATATTCGTATATAGATGAGGCACTAATAATGACTTGAGTAGAGGTATATAATATATAATTTGTTATCTGACAGCCCTAACCTTCGAGCTTTCTAATCAAAGTGGATTATTTAAAAGCTCTGTATTTACAGGAGCTATCGCCCGACTTGCGACCGACATAGAACCCCATGAATATTCAATTATGCACAAAATTATACTGAACGTAAGTGATTCAAATTTAATTACGTATTACTTATATTTTATTGAAAATCAATAAACAATTGTAACAGTTTTATTTATTAGTTATATTTTAGATTATATAAGCTTCACGCTGTATACTTTTATTTCCTTGAGTGATAATTTAACCCACAGCCTGTCGTGTTTACAGTTACACGCTTGTGTCCATGCGTCTCGACTAGCCTAGTTTTAAAAAAATAATAATAATACTTACTTATATGATAAATAATACAAAAATGTACTATTTGAAATATATTTTCACGTTATCCAGTATTTGTCGAAGCATATTAGCAATGACAATAAATAAAGACGACAATGGCTGACAGTGTAGCACAATATTGGGTACATCGTGGTGACGTAATGACAGATAGGATCGGGCGGTGGAAATTGAACCGCCGCACAGTGCCAGCTAGTTTTATTTCATTCTATATTTCAGCGAATGTGTTCTGGACTAGACCACCTGCTGCGACCATGATGGATGTATGACCACGCCATCACAGCACTCTGGTCTCCAATCCCACAAAAGTATTCGCTTTTGTATGAATCAATGAAATTTATATTGTCTTTAATTTAATCTCAAGTGTTTTTTTTAACTGTTCATTAATTAAGGCATGTATTGTTTTAGAGAAAGGGTAGGTGTTACAGCGAAATTAGAAATTATATGTTTTTTGTAATTCTATTTTTGACTATCATTCACTCTGTTAAAATATATAATATTTTAGAAGATATGTTTTAAATGTATTTTTTATTTATATTTAAAAAATTAATTATTGTCATATATAAAGAAAGTATTTAAAATTAAAAGTAATGACATTGTTAATGATTATATATGAGAAATCTAGTAGGATTTATATTAAATTCTAAAAAAACATGTTAGATTATCCGAATATATATAGGATGACAAATTACTTATGTCATCAATCAACGAGCCAAGCATTTTGCTATAACTAACCAAGCTTTATTGTATTTTTTTTATGGAAAACGACAATGTAAACGAGCATTCAGATCACCTGATAGTAAGTGATCACCGCCAACCTGTGCGATTAAAAAATTCTCTTAATATTTTAAACAATTCGCCCTCTGTAGTACTCAGTCAATCGTTATTATAAATATAAAGATTATTGATATTAATGATAAGTCACAAAAGCCGTTCAATATTATCATAGTTTATTGTGCTTTGTATTACTTAGCTGTCTCGTGTCTCGTCGTGTCTATTAAAGTTTATCTTTCTATACGAGTATATTTTACTAAGTCGTAAAGGTACATTTTAAGAGATATATATGTATATACCGGTATTTACTTACCATCTTTGTTCATGTTAGCCTGAAAGCATTTTGCAAGTCTGCAGGCCCGGCATTGATTCCTATGTGTCTTGTCTACAGGACAGCGACCCTTCATCTCTCCGCCTGCCTTGCAAGTGTACACGCGGTTTCGATGAATTGATCTCTTGAAAAAACCGGAACAACCTGTCAATTGTTTATTGCCTTTATAATATTTCCAATTGGTAAAGACAAAACAATAAAATTCTTAAGTTTAATTAAGTTTCCATACTTTTAACGTACATTTTTTAATTTGTATAACAAATTTAAATCAAAATTTGTATTACAGATTTAAATCAAAAGCCCTTTTAAACGGAAATACTGAAACAAGTAAAAATCACATATTATTTAAATTAAAATAATAAAAATAACGCGAGAAAAATTCTATAATTTAGGAGAATAGAACTATAAGAAACGAAATGTAAGAAAATAGTATATTAAGATAATTAAATTTATTTCTAAAACATCTTAATTAATTTGTTTCTTTAATTTTATTTGAAAATAATTTAATTATTAGTAATAAAATAATCATGAAACAAAGTATTAAGAAAATGCGGTCTATTTACCGTCGCAACTGTAGATGCCGTAATGTTTTCCGGAGCTTCTATCGCCGCATACATTGCAAGGTATGTCGAGGAGCCGGTCCCCTGAATAAAATAGGTAATATTTAATAACAAAATAATTAATTATATAAATATTAACAATACAATTCAAACAATGAATGAAGTGATATATCGGAAGTTTATTTAGCAGAGACAGAAGATAAGAAATAGAAATGGAATGGAATAGTATGTCACGGTGAGAATAAAGAAGATGCTCAGGTGATTCGGGCACGTCGAAAGAATCATGTCTAAGCTACGAAGAGAGTGACTTTCATCAAAATTTAAAATACTACATTTTGCACATCTTCTCATTCAATAAAGTTTATTAACTCCAATCTGTCTTAAATACAATTTTTTTCCGTAATGCAATAAACTTTTTGTGTATTCATTGATAAAGGCTTCTAACGCTCCCTTACCTAAAATAGATTAGTCAGATTACACCAATCTCGCTAATAACGTGGTGTTTTTGTTGCGTTTACAGAAGCCTTCCCCTTCGGTTGCCCCTTTTCCTTAACGTAATATATATATATACTTGTACAATAAATAAATTCTCTCACACCGTGTACATTCTCAGAAAAGAAATATATTGAATGCAATTTTTACGCCTCTTCATTTTCTATCAAACTTGAATATAATACCCAAAATTCTCTTATAAAACCTAATTACGAATATTTATGATTGATTTATCAATTATTATACAACAATTTTGCTGTCGTTATTGTTGTATCCAAAAACATTGGATGGAAGTCATGACGGGCCAAATAAAATAAAGTAGAATATAATAGTTTTAATTTTATTGTTGTTTACTAACACTATATGGATTTTAATCCGAAATAAATTATTTTTATTTTATTTATTTTATTTTTATTCAAGCTTTTAAAATGTTAAAAGATTTTTTTAAATTTATATTATACAATAAAAGTACAAACAACGGTGTAACAGCAGGCCCAGATTAATGTCGGGAATCCCTTTCAAGGAGAGATCTTTTCTTTTTTACGTAAATGGTATTAAACGACTTTACCGATCGTCTTTCAGGCCTCCAAGAAAAGCCGCGAGGACGCATAATTATTCTCTTTAATATTTGTCATTTATATATTTATGTCATTTATGATGATTATTTATTAAAATTTTAATAATTTGTAATATATATATTTATTGTTTTTTTTTTATTCAAATAGATTTGGATGATAGACATGGATTTTGAAGACGTCGAATGAGCTCCGCCGGCTCGGAAGGCGCTTTTGCTGAGAAAAGCAAGAAACTCAACTATTGTTTTTCAAAGAGCAACTAAGTTTTGTCTTGTCGTGTCTTTTAATAAATGGTATAATTTTATTATTTTATACAATAATACACAATGATAGATATATTCAGCGTGAAATTAGCATGATCTTAACTATACACATTTTTATTATTTATATATTCTTGGACAGACTGGTGATTTTTCTAATTAAGGTCTAACAATTACCTACTGTAAATTTCTATTAGATACGTGCACTATAGGGTATTTGTAATTCATAGAAGCAATTATTTCGATTTTATTTTATTTTCATTACAAAACTACGAAAATATAAAAAAAATAATTCAGCGTCAAGCTGTATGCCGCACACATCAGTTTATGCAGAGGGAACATAGTGTTAAACACTCCGTCCTCCACTTTCAGTCGAATTCAGAAGCATTACATGTTGAATGGCGGAACTTAACGCCTCCCTTTACCTCCATACCAGAGTAAAAAATTGGAAATATACATTTTAAATAAATATTTAACTTCCTCGAGGGATCGAACCCACAACCAGTCGGCTTACAGTCAAGCTTTGCGCCCCTGCACGATGACTGGCCTAATCATATAACTCTGTTATAATCTTCTTTGTTTTTATTATAATATTAATATTTTGCGTTTATCATATCATACCTATTAGTGCTTATTAGGCATATATGATAAATTTGGGGTATTTAGTGTTACGACACTCCGTTCAACCCTTAACGCCCATATTTAGAGATATTATGTGCTGAGTGGTGGAATATAGCGTCGAATTTTGTCTGCATAACATATGCTTTAAATATTTATATCGCCACGCTAATTTTTAAAAGCGATATAGTAAATAGAAGTTTAAAATATGAAAGGATTATAATAGATGTGTTTGTGGTGAATTAGAGTGTGACGTTTCACACGACTGTTGTATATTCTCGCGCATTACGTAGAGATCGTTGCACAGCGGCTCACGCATCGGTGCATCGACACAGACGACCCCTCGCGCTGTGTGTGCTTGTGTTTAATTCTATTTAATGTTTACACGTAGAATAGCAGTAAAGGGGATGCATATCACTATAAGTATTTATAATTCCTATTTATATATAGGACAATAGGTGATGATGACGTCGTCATGGGTTCGATTCCCGCTCGGGGGAATGAACTATGTTAATTTAATCATGTGTCTGGTCTGGTAGTAAGACAAACCAACTATAAAATTTAATTTTGTTTGGAAAAAACAGAATCCTTATAGGATCACTTTTTTCTTCGTTTATCATCAGCATTTATCCTGAGATAGCGTGAATGTATGGATTTGAAATTAATATCAAATACATAGGTCTACCGTTCCTTGAAGAACAGAGAAAATTAAGCTGCTACGTAAGTCAAGGCAATCAAAAGATACGAACGCTTATACATCGTTTAAACATAATAAAATAATTAATTAATATGAAATGAAAGTTGGATGAAACTCGCTGCGTAATCAAAACCTATTGAACACTTGCTTTGGACATACGATTATTAAACTTAAAAAAGAAACGTTAAAGTTATCGTTACGCAGTAAGACAGAATTCGACTGTCTTCGATCGATATTCAAAGGAAAATATTTTTAAAATGACGCCTCTTGTACTGGGTAGAGGCGTCACATATTTAATTCTTAATATTTTATTATATATTCTTTGATGCTAGACCATTGACCTTTGCTTTGACCATTTAATTTTATTCAGATTAGATAAGTAAAAGAGAAAATATGGAAAAATAAAAAATATATATCCATAATGTGACGAAATGATATAAAGATTATTCTGTATAGGCCGTTCTGTATATTATATTGCATAGTACATAGTATACTACCGAATAAACTATAATAATTACCTATTAAGCTATTCGAAATCAAACCCTGAACCGTTGTTTGACAGTCCTCAATCATATAGATACATATCTACATATTGTTTAAATAACTGATTTAATTTAATACCAAATTGAAACTTACCAGAACATGCTCCATGTTGATTCGTTGAAGTTAAAGAAGATGTACTCTGAAAGAGGGTCTCTGACAAATGACTCCCTTTGTTTAAGCAGCGTTTGCTACAAAGACTCATACAGGGTGTGGTGCGTAAATTGTATTTACTGTCATTATATATATATAATCAAGTTCAGGATGTTTTATATGTAGGCTAAGGGAACATAGTGTAAAGACACTCCGTTCCCCACTATACAATATAAATACTTAAGATTATTTATATTATATCTACAAATTAAGTATCTTTAATTCTTTAATACACATATAATATATATTATATCAGCTACATTTAACATATTTCATTTATTAATATTAAATGTAGGTAAATATTTCTAAAGAAAAACTAATACGGATATAATGATTTTGAGTTGATTACAATGTATCGAAAATTAGGCAGAATATAGAGAACGAAATGCCTAGACGTAGGTTCTACCTACCCGGTTATGCGAGGAATAAGTATGAAACTGCTAAACTATATTTTAGAATACAATTTTAATTCGTGAAAGAAAAGAAATATATGCATTAAAAAACTATAAACATAAGACAAATATTATATATTTTTATAATTTATATTCGTAAAATAAAAAATGTTTTTTCAACACTCTCTATTCAATTAGGAAGATTATCAAGGGAGAGCAAACTAGCAAAGTTTTGGGTTCGTCCCTAAGTTACGTCCGCAAGGACAAGGATTCGTTGCGTCTCAATGATCTTAGACGTTCTCTTTATACAAACTACGCTATCATACATTTTATGTATATAAAAGTATTAACCGGTTTAATTATTATTAAGACAAAAATAGAGGCCGTCGTGGCTCACGACCAAAAACTTGTGACTGTAAGCGCGACGGTTGTCCATTCGATTCCCACTCGAGAAAGTGAAATATTTACTTACGTTTATTATTTCTAATCTATAAGTACTTATAATAAAATCGTAACGCATCGGTGTATGTACTTGGAAAAAATAATTTTGGAGACCTTTATAAATGTAGTAGAACACAAAACAAACATTTTTCAACTTTTTGTCTGCTTATCTGTGCTTTAGTTATTGCTAAACTCAGAATCTGCTTAAACGATTTAAATGCAGTTTTCCCTATTGGCTTCTGACAAGCTTCCGTTAACTTAATATAGACTTTATTTTATTACAATTGGTTCATATAAAAACTGTGCTAGCCGTACACGCGTACTTAACGTCTCCCTAAATACCGTATAGTTAAATATTTATCTTTAAATACAATCATAGTTCTTTTAGCGGCACGGGACTTAAAATTATTCAAAAAATATGTTTTTTTTTATACAAAAATATGTCATTTTCTGTATTTTCCGAGAAACTGTCAAGATTTTTGTAATAAAACGTGTAATTTTTATAAATAAATGTAAATATACCTATCTAATAACAGGTCAATCAAATAATATAAAGACAGAATTATTTTTATTTTATTAGAATTATAATTATTAGAACACTTCGATTTGTATACGTGTGACATTTTGTCTTTTATATTTTTTAATCAAATAAATAGTGTCAAGTGTGAGTTAAAATTCTTAAGGAACATCTTAAATAGAATTCTAATAGAATTCAAAATGAATATTTCGTAGTTGAACTTCCCAATATTCTAGACTGTGACATCTTAAAATAATAATATATTATAATAATTAAAAACGTATAATACGTTAAGTATGAAAAATTTCAGTTAATATCATAGAAATTGAAACATGATACTTGATTTTATTTATTTGTTTTATAAATATGAATTTTAATAAATAAAAATTATAATTTTAACTTAACAATTATTGAAAGAATTTTTAACTTGACCTACTTAAATAAAGTTGAGATATCAGTATTATGTAAGTGATTAATTATTAGAGAATTATTAGATTATAAAACATTATACGTTATACTTAACTAATACTTAAGCTTCAATTTAATAGCTCTAAGTATTCGTCTCTATAATAATTGTACCAATAATATACCGTCGATTTTATATTATATTCTCTATTGCTCTTGAAAATCAGACAGAATACTTAAATAAAATTACAGAAATAATGATAATAAAGATAGATTTTAAAGGAATCACTTATAGTCAATCCATAGAAATGAATGCAGTAGAGTAGCGTACAAAAGAATGAAAATTTCGATAACAATTTTATCTAGTAACAATTATTTTGCAGTGTAAATTATAAAGTTACCTGTGCCCATTCTACGGAAAGCCGTTGTCGGCAACCGTTGTTTTTCCCAAAACGCCGACAGCTCGACGGTTATATTACTTGAATCTGTTCAATATTTTCACCACTAAATACTTAATATTTACACATGATTATCGAAAGTATTTTTTTTATATATTATATTCCAAATGAGAAGTTTTTATTTTTCTATAAACAAATAATTTTAACAAAAACCAAACCACTCCACGGACTGAGATTAGAATTGTTAGATTCTTTTATTGTCAGCTATGAACTGACCAAGTGCGAAAATTTGAGTGACTTTCTTTATGACTTCGCCACTCAGCCGCGGCTTTCGACAGACTGGTCTGATAATTGTGATCTTTGAAGCCGCCACGGAGATCGCGAGTCACATCATCCCCTGATTACATCGCGTTCCACCCCCGACAGGGATGGGAAATTAACTGGGGGCGAAGTGCGAACGGAATAGATGCGATCTCATCTTGTGTCTCGGTCCATAGGCTACATTGTCACGGTATCAGTGGCGCAGAATCTGCGTTACGTGTAGTGGATACCTAATATAAAGAAAAATCCTTTATTTTTTTATTTTATTTCAATACAGTTAATTGATTAAAGATAAAGTATAAGTAATACGCTAGTAAGCTATTAATATGAATTTAAGAAAACAAGAGTTTTCTCTCAAAGCTTTTTCCTTATATTTTTTATTGAATGATTATTTAATAATAAAATATCAACTTATATGACATAAGTAAATACAATTCTATATTTAAAACAATCACAATTGTTGTTATTGGATTGTCTTGTATATTTTTAAATTTTCGATTTCATTCATTTTATATAAATTTAAATGCGAAAAATAAAATTTCTTCCAATATCTGCGAGGACAGTAAACATTAAAATGTCAAGTAAGATCTGGGGTGAGCAGGGAGCTTTAATTGGCTGGGCGGTGTCGGCGACCAATCCACGGCCACCTTTTATATAGGGGGCGGCGCGTACGGCTTTTGAATCGAAATCGAGCTACGAAGCGAAAATGCCACGTGCGTCGTAGACTTACGGCTTATTACACAAGCTGTCGATACCGCAAGAACATTTGGAAAATATATCCGCTCGACACCCGCCTGACCGGTCTGTCGGATAAGAGGCCTTGTTTACATCGCCAACGATAGCTGCTTAATTGATTTATACTTGGATATGGCTTAGCGCTTAGGTGTGTCATCGCTTGTTTGACAATTCACTTGTGTTAATTAACTGAATTAGTATTCGTAAAATTCTACAAAATTGCCATGGTGGTATAATATGATGATTGTGGGCTTAATTTTTATTAGAAAAAAAGGATATAATTAAAAATATAATTCTTATTCCCTCTGGAAATACAATCCGTGGCATTAAGCTAGTCGTCTACTCAAAACTTGTTTTTGTATGCAGGAGATGCGTGAAAATAAAATGTCACTTATGAAATATATTTTTTTATAGAAAGCTTGGTTAAGGGGTTAGGACTAACTTGGGCTTGCAGTAAAGCATAAGTAATATAAAACCTTATAGTTTTACCGAAATATTGTCTTAAAAAGAACAATTGATTCTACCGTAAAAAATATTCTTATATTTCAATGAGCTTATAATAACAGATATCAATGTATTGAAGTAACTCACTTACCGCTGAATTTTTCGAAGCATTTTATGTTAAGTGGCGGAATTTAACACCGAGATTATACCAGTGGTGCCAGAGCGAAGAAATTAAAATATTAATAAATAATTATTATTTCCCTCGAGTGGGGATTGACTCCACAACCATCATGTTAGAGTAACATCCTTGCGATCCTGCGCCGACGGCCTCCTTCATGGTTGACTAGACCTAGACCTATACCCATCATAGATTTAAAGCCAAAACATAAATCTCTGGAACTACAGGTCGGATTTACTTTATGTTTATTTTGTATGAAAGCTATAGTCTTCGGGAATTCTATAGGCTATATAACATTACGGCTTAATTCTTAGTTAGCCTCAAATGCCGAAATACCAATAATTAGAGATGCCATCTTATTACTTTAAGCGCGTGCGCTGCAGACATAGTTAAATACTTGTAAGTACATTGTAGTACACACAAACATTCAGTTTGATTGACTCTAAAATAAAGTCCGCGATAGCCTAAATCTATCTATAAATAAATCACAATAAGGCATTTTGTGACAAAAAATAATTGAGAGGTCGTTGTGGCGCAGTGGCACAAGGGTGCCGCCCGCAAGCGCGACGGTTGTGGGTTCGATTCCCACTCGATGAAGTGAAATATTTATTTACGTTTATATTACCATTTTTCTTCGCTCTGGTGTCGAGGCAAAGCACGGCGTTGAGTTCTACCACTCAACGCACAACACGCAATGCCTCCAGAAATCGGCAAAAAGCGGGGAACGAAGTGTTTTAACTCTGGGATCCCTCTGCCCAACCTGCTGTGTGCGAGAAACAGCGTGAAGCTGATTTTTTTTATATGTTAATATAATTCAAATTGAATTTACCAACGCACGTGCCAATCTCAACCACCAATCATGAGAACTTCTCACGATTTATACTTAAACGTTGTTTTATTAAATAAAAATCATTAAAAAAATAATACTTGAAAATTTTAAATCAGTTCCTCTTTATTCTTATGATTGTTCATTTTGAAAAAATAACACATGTAGAGCAAATATGGGGTGGACTCTCGCAGACAGCGCGCGGGGCACGGGCGCGATAAGCACTTGAACACTTCAAATAATGTGCGCGTGACCGAGCTAACGTCGGCCCGAGTCCGCTTAAGCTCTATTTGTCGCCTGAATAGAACAACTTCTGACGAATGTTTAATAAGTCCTCAGATGTTTTGTTTATCATTGTACAGCGTTTTCGATTGTATCATATTTTCATCATAATCTTTTCATATCATAATGTATTTTAATTTAATTTCGCCCATTATTAACGGTTTGTGGTTATTGTAATAGAATTGTATTACAAAAATATAAGCGAGAAAAAACTACAGTTTAAGTAAATTAATAAATTAAAATAAATTATTTTATATGAAATTTATTAAATAATTTATTTTACTTAAACTGTTGGCAAATAAATGTATTCTGGTATTTAACACTAAAACGAATAAATCATACAAATCGGTTCATTAGTAATACTTTCACTGAGAGCACGACTCTCCAAACAATGTACAAAGATGTGCTCATCTAACATGGAGGCTACGACGACATCGTTAGTAATATTGTTTTGATTCAAGAAAACAAATCATATATTGGATATTCCATTATAAATATTATTATTGATGATATTTTTAATATACGAGATTTAGATCTACATTGAAAATCTTAGTATTATAAAATTTAAGAAGTCATTCAAGAAATGTCACAAACAATCTTTATTTTTCTTATTTTTTGATATGTTTTCATAGCTTCCTTACATTAAATGTAACTTATTTAATTTGATAATCTTCAGTTCAGCTTAATTCAGTTCTTAATTTATTGCGCTTCAACCCAGTTGAGTACCAATCACTTCGCCAATGTCACGTTGTATTAACAAAACACGAAGGCTTTGTGGCAACCACACTTTGTCATTACTCAACATGAAAATACTTTTTAAAAAGCTATCTAGATGTCTATTCATGGTATATTATATTTTACGATTCCATTCCCTTCATTTGAAACCCATATAATGTAGTGGGTTGTGTGTTACGGCGGCCATTTTGTATTAACAGCAATATTAATTATATATAATTTAGTTGTCATCAGAGGTAAAGTCGCTATCCAAATTCCAAGTTGAAATGTAACTGACTGAGCTTGGCGCTTTAAATTCTAATCTCATGGGGGCAACCTATAGGATATAATCTCTTAAGTGAGTACCCCTGATACTTCTTGCATAAACCAAAGGTGTTAGTTTCACATCATTATAAAATTTAAATATTCCATAGTGACGAATAAAAAAAGAAAAGATACTTAAATGCCTTCCAATTAATAAATATAATACTTATGAACAATGAGAAATTATATATATATATAGCACACGTAGAATTTTTTTTGAAAGAGATTTTTTCACTAATGTGTAACTAGTTGTTATTTTACGTTCCAAAGAATATAAATTTTGCAATTAGTAATTTGTATAACAGTATTAGATACCAGAGATCATAAGCCATTATGAGGAGAAAACCTTGCAATATTTTCACATATGTGTATTGATGAGAGTAGAGAAGACATACTTTTTATTATGTCCTATCAACTATACTGGAAATAAGTAGAAGTAACAAAAACATATACCCTATCCAAACATTTACTATAAGTGTGTGGGCTTTTACCGGTGTGATGATACGCACCTGCACTGTGACAAATGAGATCTGTGGGAAAAATCGCGCACTTGCCGTATTTGGCTGAATTAATTCGTCTCGCGGTGTCTCTTAGAGCGTCATTCTTTAAAATAGACCTAAACAGTGGTAGAAGCGTCCGTTATATATTTTGAAATTAATGTAAAATTAGGTTATTTGAAGCAGTATGGATTTTAGACGGTAATAAGATTTACAACCTTTTTTAAAATTATTTTAATATAAACGTTTTCGTGTTCATATATTCCGAAATTGTGTTATGTATTCTAACTATTAACTGTAGAATCACAATGTTCTCTACACTCTGCACATTTTAGAGACACTACGTGTGGTTTTAATAAGCTCAACGTCGTCGTGCTTTATCTATCTGAAAGTAAGGAGGATTAAGAAAAACTAAACTAATTATAAATATACATTTTATATTTTACACTGATCAGAATCCGTGACCATCGCCTGTTCAGATTGACACATCTCAACTGCGCTACGATAAACTTTATCGCAGTTATAATTTTGCTTGCATCCTGTCCTGTCTAAATGTTGCTACGCCGTAGCGCTCGTAGCAGGCACTTAGCTGGTAGCCCGCGGCACTCTGATTTATGTCCCAACGACATTCAGCCGTGACAATTTATTTCAATTAACGCGACTGTGAGTACGCCTCTAGCGTTCCATTATGCATCTACTAAGATTTATTGTAATATTTTTTAAAAATTGCCACATTCCATTGTTAAATTTGTATATACTGTTACATAGCACTAGCAGCACTGTATAGATTTATTCTATTTCCTATAGCATAACTTTTATTTTAAGATCTCTAAAGAATATGTTATTCTAGTTAATTTACAGCTAATAATTAATGTAATTGAACATAATAATTAGAACGTGACGCTATTCGTTTTATTATTCTCATATTCAAACCACTACTGGAACAATACATACTCATACAGAAAAGCTTGTAAAAATATGAAAATGTATGTTTTATACTTCTGTTTTTATTTAAGCAAGTATAACCCAAAAATTATAACTTGTATAGAAGCTGCTCGTAAATATTTACTTATGAGTACATTCAAATTAAGGTTCAAATCTAGTTGCGGACAATTTTTTATACGTTATCAAACAAGTTTAACATCCAACTGTTTAAAAATTTAAATAATCTAAAATGCATCAAATGCAATATATTATATTTATATATCACATTGAATGTATGAAAGAGAGGGACAGTATAGGATAGATCGCTCGCATCGTCACGTAACCTAATCCGTGCCATTTCCACAATAAACTCTATTTTTTCTCAATTGAACGCTAAACGGTTTACTCAACGAATCCCGATTATTCCGGAGCATTCATTTGTTCGGTTAAAAGCGTGACTATTCTCAAATCCGTTGACGCTCAGCAAACAATGAGCGGTGGCTCGCGAAAAAGTCCTTTTAAAAATGTTGCGGCACGTACGGAAGAAAGACTCCATTACTGCAAAGTGGGCGACTGTTTGTATAACAACTAAATCAATGCCAAAACAAATACTTTTCTAAAAAAATATATAATTAGCTTTCACTTTCAAATATTTTTTGTTATTTATAGGAAGATTGTATTCCTTGATTTAGGAATATATATCAGATTATTATAGATGATTATAATAATTGTGGAGACCTTTATATAGCGAAAGCTAAGGTAAAAATAATATACAAATATTTGTTTAATACAATTTTATTTTTTAACATACAAATAATAGCCACATAAAGATTAATGATTAAGAAAATAAAATTAAAAATAGATTATAACATAATAATTCATTATTCATGTTTAGCCAATTGATATTATATCTCGGGGACGTTAGCCAATGCTTCAATAAGATCGATATAAACATCAATACCATCAATAAAAACGTCTAAAGAGATATATTCATCCGTGTCGTGTAATTTAGACACCATATTAGTTCTTGTCGAAAACCCTAATGCAGGTATGCCTTTATTTCTCATGGGGAGCATGTCTGTCGTGGCTGGTGATACGATTGGTTTTAAAGGAATATTTCTAAAAAAAAAACAAAATTATTACAATTAATAATAAGTACATATAAATATAAGTATATATATATATATATATATATAAGTATTATATTTATATATGTAATACTTACAATTTTTGTAAGGTGTCAACCATCGCCACCCAATAAGGATTTGAATCATCTACTACCGTCGCTGTCGAATGTTCTATTCGTCTTATAAATTCCAAAGTAGTGTTGGGACCTGCTTTATTCAACCAATTGTTTAACTGAAACATTTAAATTTTCAGGGTGTAGGATTTTTTCATACACTCTTTTAATTATATTAGGTTAATTTTATTATATGAATATGATGTAATAGCGAGTGTTATACATATATAGGTAGTCATACAACACTATGTCAAAAAATCTACTACGTCGATAATCTATTTCAAAAAACAAAAGATACTATACTTATCGCCTATTGTAGTACAAATACATAGGTATATTAATTGTATAGTTATTCTACGGTGACGTAGAACTTAAGACATGTGAAATTCTCTTTTTCTACGTCACTGTCAAAGAAGAAATTAAAAAGAATAGAAATAGTTACATAAATTGCTATCTGTACCCATTTTTTTCGAATTGATTTTAAAATAATCAATGTGTTAGAGTTAGAAAAAACATCTGTTACTTATAACAAGGAATCCAATGATACTTACCATGGATTGAAACTCGGTTGTATTCACCGAAACTGCCAATCTCATATCTATGACTACTGAAAAGAACGAAGGTACGACATTGGGGGCGAGTCCACCCTGAAATATTATTATAAAATAAGAAAATAACAAATATGATTAAAATATTAAATATTTTAAAATAATATGTATATGAAATTACGTACATTGATCACATTTATGTTTGTTGTCGTATATCCTCCATAATCTTCAGAGTTCATTGATTTCTGGATTTTTAGTTGGTCACGTCTAAAATCTGATGCCAAGTCAATTAATGTTCGCACCTATTAACAATAGTTCGTATTATTTTTATAATATTATTTTTAGGTAAAGCAAATAAAGATTTTTAATAAATTATATAGAATAAGTAAGGTAAAGTATGGAATACCTTAATTTATTAAAAAATTATAAGAAAAGTATTTTTTAGAAAACATATTATATTAAATAAAAACAGCAAGCCCAAAACAATAAATATTTAAAAAATATAATATTTGAAGAACAATAGATGGCGCAGCGGTATATGGTCGACTATGAACGGCCGTGGGTGCGATCCCGCCCTTGAAGAAAAAAATTATCCTCATTTCACCGCTCTGGTCAAGAAACAAATGTTGTTGATTTGCGTCATTTGACACGTAAAGACTAACGTCTGGAAGATTAGGTGGAAAGTTCGGACTGCAGGTTCCCTCTTATTCTTAGACGGTAGGTTCCCTCTTATTGTTAATATTATTATACGAATAATAATATTTGAAATAATAATAAAAAGATAAGATAAATAAATTAAAGATTACATAGATTTATTACATTACCTTCTCTGCTGCAAATGCCTCTGACGATGACGATCCATGACCACCTTCACCTCGGATTTTAAATTTTACCTCTAAAAATGTATGATAAAAGTGTGTCACGATATTATTTAAAATGCATATATAATGTTTAATGACAGTTTTGTTATACGCTCTGGATATGTTAATTTCTCGTGGTTTAAAAAAACTTGGAGGACAATCTTCCTAATTGATTATATTTTTGTAAGCATTTCAAATGCACCAAAATGTCGGATAAGGAAAATTTAAAAATATTTTTTACGTCATAAATGTCCGGTCGTACTACAGTTAATTGGCCTTGGACTCAGTAATAGTAATATAAGAAATACTTAATATATTGTCTTGAAGACAAAGAAAGCTATGATTCATTTTCTTTAGGATTTTGCAATATACAATACTTTTTTAAAAGCTGCCACTTACGCCATGGTCTCTTGTCCAAATATGTAGCATACATTATATCAGTTGACGATGTTAGACCTTCATCCAAAGCGAATCCAATATTTAATGCTTTGAATTCATTAGTCTCTAAAAACGGCACCATACCTCTTTTACCACCAGTTTCTTCATCTATAAAAAAAAATAGCTTCCCACTGTATCTTTCACACAGCAAGGAAGGCAGAGAGAACCTAGCGTTAATACACTCTGTTCGCCAATTTCCGCCGAATACGTGTTGCGTGTTGAAGAGTTGATTGGCCGCAATTTTCACCGCGTTTTGCCTCCGCACCAGAGCAAAGACATGGAAATACAAATTTAAGTAAATATTTCAATTCATCGAGCGGGAATCGAACCCACAATCAGTCACGGTTACAGTTACACTTTCGGCCCCTGCACCACGACTGACCTCATCATCTACAATGAAATTAATTTAAATTATATCATTATATTTTGTATTTCATCCTCTGTCTGTGAGACAGCATTACTTATTAGACTACTATCTGAAATTTTATTCGTAAGTCGTAACTGGTGAAACTCGCCTTAAAATAGTTTGAATTAATACTACGGCCAATAGTGGCCGTATGCAATTCCAAATAATGACCAATGTTACATAGTACAAAAGATATTGCTGAATATATTTATATTGGAGTTTCTGGTTTTATCACAATAATTCTTATTACAATTTTGTTTTTCATCATATTTTTTATATATGCTACTTACACTTCTTGGGGCATCAGCACATTAGTAAACCTACATGAATAAAAATATATAACCTAAATTATTTACCGGGCATAACAGTCAAATGAATCGTTCTTTCCAATGTGACGTTATTCAATACCAATATTCGAATGGCTTCTATGTATTGAATAGTAAGAGCCTTAGTGTCTTGTGTTCCACGACCGATCATATTTCCGTTATTATCTATATGTCCCTTGAAAGGAGGATACGTCCATAGGTCCTAAAGTAAGAGAAATTAAAAAATATATATATTTTTATTTTCTTTTACTACTTACTTAATACGATATTTTAGTATATAATGAAACTTACATATTCAACCGGGACGACATCTGAGTGAGAGTTGAGCATGATACTCGGAAGGTTTGGCTTTGAGCCTCTCAGCGTCAGCACACATATTGGCAGCCCAGCGGGCTCATAAACAGAAAATAACAAATTCAACATTACCGCCTGACGTCTCCAAAAGTCCACCACCAAATCTACAGGGCATAAAAGAAAAGTTAAATAATACACACACAAAAGATTATATAGATAGATCACAAAATAAATTTTATTCAATCATATATTTGAAAATCAACGTAAACAAGACGCTAGTCAAGAGAATCCAATCTCCACCTTCAACCTAAATCTGGAAAGTGAACGTCGAGTTATGTCTGCGTCTGACAGTGACGTGGCACCACCACGTCGGTGGTCATGGATTTTGATTCCCAGTTGAAAGATTAATTATATTTCATCTTATTTAAATAAATATTTTATGTACTCGTAACTAATAACTATAACGGTTTCCAAAGGAGTTCGATTCCTACTCGCGGCAAAGAAATATTCGATATTTTTATTTTCTCGCTGGTAACAAGGAGAATATATAATCATGATTTGACACGGACTCGGCAGCTCGTCATGGTAAACAGCACCAAACGTATAGGTACTTACTATGTATTGTTTCAGATGCTATTGTCAACTGGTTACTTACACAAAAATTTCAATAGTAAATAACGAGAACTAATTAAGAATTTAAAACATATTACAAAGAATAAGCATAAATAAAAGTGAATTTGAAATTAAAATATATTCATTTATTAATTACAATATTACGTGTTGACTAGCAAATGTCGTAGTCAGAGTATGGAATTGAAATTATTAAATAATTCATATCCTCGAATGGAAATAGAATCGCCAACCTTGTGCGCATGCACCTCGATTAGCCTTAAAAATTTTAAGTTACAATTAATAGTTTTATGGTGATCTAAAAATTTTTCAAATTGTATAATATTTGTATTACTTAAAAATAGGGACATTAGTTATCGGCATCGAGGCCGCAGCCATGAACACTTGATCGATACCTTATTATCAAGTGTGTCAGAATGTACGAGTATTTGCGCCAAATAAAAGTTAATATAATAAATCAACGTGACAAAGGCAAAGTGATATGTGCTCAGCTGGCACGCTCGGAACGCCACAATCAAACAACTGTACTAGATTTTAATAAAATAATTGAAGTGAAACATAAAGTAAACGTAATTAATATATCCTTGAACTATCTTTTCTTAACTGTTGTTGTTATTTCAAATGGATAATACCACACTATAAAGGAGCATGGGCACAGCGAGGAACTGGGTAGTGATGGTTCAAATGCCCTCCTCTGGAACACTGACCATTTTGAAACTATATTTTTTTATATATGCCATTAGGGACGAAACACTCTGTAACTGTCAATAACACTAATATTTGATTCAGGTTCAAATTCTATAGAATTTTTATGTTTTTAGGATTTGGTACCTGTTAAGGAAAAAGGAAACCCGTATAAAATCTCGAAAAGTCTCTCTCAGGAAGGCTTGGAGATATCGAGTTGAAATTTAAAGAGAGATGTTCCTGTTGATGATGATGATGATCAGACGTACGGTCCCAACTTCCTGTATCGTAATTCCGTAATCGTATTTACTACATTTACTTTAAAAAAATGGAAATGGCCATTTACATCGCAAAAAACGCGTATTTCTACATTACAAAGGGAATCAAAATTAATAGGGTACTTCCAATTGACCTAGACAGGGATTTTTCCTTAAAAGCCCTAAAAAGATATTATTACAAGGGTTTTTTTGTCTGCCCACCTCTATATATAACGCTGGCTACGCCCTTGTAAAGGAGCAGATGAAATGCAGCTCTTTAAATTGACCAGTTAGTTTCGAAGTAGGTTTAGAGCTTAGTAGCAATATCACATTGTCACATCCATAATTACATATAAGTATAGATGGGGTATTTTCATATACCTATTTCTAACTATATTACGTGGTACAAATTAACAGGAACATTGTTAAAGTACCTACAAAAAACTGTCAAAAATTCTACAATTAATTTAAATGTAGGTAACTCCGTAGAATTTGAACACAACTATATTATATAGCTTTAAGAGTGACCACTTACGAACGACGATATGACGAACATCAGAATTAATACATATACAATGAAGTATTTTTTTTCCAAATAAATAAATATAATTATTTGTAAATACATTGCTTACCCAAATTTCTCGTATACTGTGTGTCTATTTGTATGTATTCCTGAAGTAATTTAACTGCTGGGTTATCTTCATATTTTATATTTGTAATACAAGAAGGTGCAACAATTGAGATGAATGCTACAACATATAATATTACTATACGAAACATCTTCGTCACTAATAAATTGACTTCGAAATTTACGTATAAAGAAACGTCCACACACGATGAAATTCAATATCAGTGTAAAACTAAGGCATTTACACCAGTTAATGTTATAATAATTATTGTATTGGAGTTCCGTTGTAAGATACGGCAAACTACACGGATGGAACGGATGGAAATATAAACGTAACGCGACGGTTATGGATTCGATTCCCACTCGAGGAAGTGAAATATTTATTTACGTTTATATTTCCATTTTCTTCGCTCTGGTGTTGAGGCAAAGCGTGGTGTTGAGATCCACCACTCAACACGTAATGCCTCCAGAATTCGGCGGAAAGTGTGGCTTGAAGTAAGTACCCTGCCGTGTGCAGGATACATTCTGAAGATGAAAAAAATATTATAATATTTAAAGCAACAATATTTACTATCTAGTATTGACCGAATACGTAATAGGTCTTCTTATTGGAATAAGACCAGGAATTATTCAGTCAATAGATCTATGAGGTAAAAATTTAATATTGATGTTCCATATTTAATTAATATCTAGTTTTAGTACAATTAAACGATTATAAAAATAATTATATTTTTATAGAGATATGACGTGTTAAACGATCTTCCTAATTATGAAATTAGAAAGATCATATAACACGTCATATCTCTAAATCACCAAACGATAAAAATCACACAAATACATATATTAATTAATATAGTGACATAATTTAATCATAAACTTTTTAGAGGTACAATTTAATATCTGAGGTGAGGGAACCACGAGGACTTTATCTATATCTTTTAATATATTTTACATTGTGCATGCAGTTATTACTTATTATTAAGTAATCTAATAATATCTATATATTTATTTATGTGGGTAATAATTCATATACTACGGACCACACCGTTCATGGGAGTAAATAGAAATTCATATTTACTATATGCCTTTTATGAAAAATTACCTTACTCAATTTAACTATACCACCACAAATCTAATTATGATTAATGTACGTAATTTCAAACATATATATTATTTTAACAATAAGCTTCACGTTGTATCCCGCAAACAGCTGGGTAGGTAATTTGAGGGTAATTTGGGTAAAAATCGGCCAAACGCAAGTCGGACTCGTCCACCGAGAGTTCTGTACTAATTTCAGGATTTTGATGATGCGGCGAATAAAGTAAACTTCACATTATATACATATATTTATTTTGTATTGTATACGTATTTTATTAGAGTTAATAATTTTAATTAGTCAAACAAAACTAATAAAAAACCACACTTGGAAAAATATTCTTACTTTCCGTGGCAATGTATATATAAATATACATATTAAACATCCTCATTAATATAAATTAAAAATTCACAAGATGTTATATGATTATAATATTTATGCTAAAATAAATGTGTTTTATTTAAATTAATAGTCTTTAACAAAAAAACACATAAAAGTGATCATGTCCATGATAGCATGAATGAATCTTTATCAAGGCCAGTTATTTAAGCATTGAGTCTGTTTAGCCAGCGAACTGACTCCGATTTTTTTCCTTGTACTGCTTGGTCATATACATTATTAATTTTTAATTTTTAATATATATCTATAGTTATTAATTTTTAATAACTGTTAAAATAAAAAAAGTAATTAAAAACAGACTTTTATTTAAATACACTGAAAAGCTTAAAATTTACTATCAATTTATAACTTCATTAGTCGTTATAAAATTTATGTAATTTTAAGTTTCTTCCCCCTCTCTCTCTCTCTCTCTCTCCATATTATATAAGCAAATATATTCAATTTACACAATGTCGTGGCCATATTACATTAATATTCTTATAACATTTATATAACAAAACGTAATAAATGGGGACACTTAAGCATAAGTGTAAAAATAATGTACAAATGTTTTTGTTTAATAATTAATATTATAATATTAAATTTTAATCTATATACACTTTTAATATCAAATATAATTACACGAGATAGTATTATATTAAAAAAAAAATGTATAACAACATAATAATTGATCGTTTATATTGAACTAATTTATATTATTTCTCGGGGACGTTAGCCAGTGCTTCAATAAGATCGACATAAACATCAATGCCTTTAATAAAAACGTCTAAAGAGATGTATTCATTTTTATCGTGTATTTTAGAAATCATATTAGTTCTTGTCGTAAATCCTAGTGCAGGTATGCCTTTATCTCTCACGAAGACCATGTCAGACGTAGCTGGGCACACGACTGGTTTTACTGTGATATTCCTGAAACAAAGTACAATTATTTTTAAATTTCGATTTTCGTGATTTTTTTTTTAAATAATAGCAATTTTTTTTTAATATGAGTAAAAGACGTTAATCCACAAATTATGTCCAAATCAAATGTTTTGGTTGTTCTACGTATTGTGATCTACGTAGTAACAAAAACACATTACTTACATTCAATAAAAATACATATTATATTCGTACATTATAAACATAATTTCCAAAGGTTTTTTTTTCGTGTCGGGCGGGATAAAAGCCATAATAACAAAAATCAGGGCAGTCTTGGCACAGAGGCACAAATTATGCTGCATAGTCGACTTTTATATTTTCATTTATTCGCTCTGGTATTGAGACAACGTGCGGCGTTGAGTTCCGCCACTCAACAGGAAATGCCTCCAGAATTCGGCGAAAAGTGGGAGTGTTTTAACATGAGATTCCCTCAGACTATCCTGACGTGTGCGTGATGTATGAATAAATGTGAGGTAGAATGTGAAACTCGAAGAAAATAAAGCTAACACAGAACCTAAAATTATAATAAATTTTACTACAATATATGTATAGAATTTGAACAGAAGTTAAAAGAGAAAAACTCTAAAATAGATTCGGTGCGAAACGATTGGTTTATTCAAAGTGAGTCAGATTATATCGTTAACGAAGATCTTGAGATAGGACGATGTACTCGTATATATGTGTATATTATATTTAACTTAACACTTACAATTTTTTTAAAGTATCAACCATAGTCACCCAGTAAGGATTTGAATCATCCACTGCCGTTGCTGCAGAATGTTCTATTTGTCTTATATATTCATACGTAGCGTTGGGACCTAGTTTGCTTAACCAATTGTTTAACTGAAACAGAATTATTCTACAGTACCACTTTTCCAATTTTCACAATTCCTATATTCATAACAAGTACATTTCAGTTCCCACTCGGGAATTAAATTATAATTTAAATTAATCTTTTCATATCTTCGTTTTGGTAATAAGGCAAAGCGTGGCGTTGAGTACCGGACGTACGGACATAAGGGTTTCTTTTTTCTTTAAAAAGTACGGAACCCAAAAAATCATTACAAACTTATACTTGTAATTTAAGTTTGTTGACTTTATTCGCCGCATTATCAAAAACTGCAAGGTTTTGTAGCCCAAATACAATTCTGAAATTGGTGCAGAACTCTTGGTGAACGAGTCCGACTTGTGATTGCCCGAGCTTTTTCTTAATTACACTTAAATAAACATTCGCATTCATTAAAGCGAGCGTAGCCGCACGGGGGCCGCTAGTCGTTGATTTGTTACAATTATTAAATAGGAAATCTAATTATACTTACCATGAATTGAAACTCGGTTGTATTCACTGAAACTGCCAATCTCATATCTATGACTACTGAAAAGAACGAAGGCACGACATTGGGGGCGAGTCCACCCTGGAATATTATTATAAAATAAGAAATATGTCTTTCAAATGTAAAAAATAACAGATTTATTTATGATTTACACATTTGATTAAATGTTTTAAAACACAAAAAACATATATACGGAAGCCAATCGTGGCGCAAGTATAACTGTGTGTTCGATTCCAACTTGAGGACTTTTCTTAAAATGTTATATTTCTATTTCTTCGCTTTAGTGAGGCAAAGCCCGGCATTGAATTCTGCCATCAACACGTAATGCCTCCAGAATTCGGCGGAAAGTGGGGCACAGACTGTTCCCCACTTTCCGCCGAACTTTAATTTCCCTCTGCTCTACCCTGCTGTTTGCGGGATACAGTGTGAAACTAATTATTATTAATAATATATATATATTTAAATTACTTACATTAATCATATTTACGTTTGTGGTGGTATATGCTCCAAAATCTACGGGATTCACGGATTCCTCGATTTTTATTTGCTCACGTCTAAAATCTGATGCCAAGTCTAATAATATCCGCACCTAATAACAATATATCGTATTGTTTTTAGTTAACAAAAATGAAAATTCATAATTAAGTAGTTAAAATGAGTAAGGGACATATTCATAAAAGGCACAAATCCTCTTACGAAATAAAATAAATAATAAGAAGACTGATTAAATAAGATGGATTTATTACATTACCTTCTCTGCTGCGAGATGCGCTGACGTAGACGCTCCATGACCGCCCTCACCTCGGATATTAAATTGCACCTCTAAAAAGTTTACGATTAAATTGTGTCACTATATTAATTAATATGTATGTGTAACAAAAAATTTTAAATTAAACATATTAAAAGTTTTTGTTACAATAGATATATCCCGGATTTTTATCTTCTGCTGTGTTAGACGATCTTTCTAATTATGATATTTTTACAATGTCGTCTAAATAAGATGCTATAATTAGATATTAACTAAATAAGGAAAATTAATATATAATTTTTACCTCATGAATCTATTAACTGAATAATTTCCGGTCTTACTACAATAAAAGGACCTTGTACTCAGGAAACACTAGATAGTAAATATTGTTGCTTTAATTTAATTTTTTCAGCTTCACGCTGTATCCCGCACACGGCATAGTACTCCGAACCTCACTTGCCGCCGCATTCTGGAGGCATTGTTTGTTGAATGGCGGAACTCAACGCCGCGCTTTACCTCGACACCAGAAGAAGAAGAAATGAAAATAGAAATTTATATAAATATTACAATTCTTCAAGTGAGGATTGAACGCACACCAGCCGACTGCACAGTCACACTTTTTGCTCTGCGCCACGACTGGCTTTACAAATAAATATGTACATAATAATAAATACCCAATATATTTTTTTTAAAAAGACTCACGCCATGGTCTCTTGTCCAAGTATGTAGCATACATTGTATCAGTCGGCGATGTTAGACCTTCATCCAAAGCGAATCCAATATTTAGTGATTTGAATTCATTAGTCTCTACAAACGGCACCATACCTCTTTTACTACCTGTTTCTTCATCTATAATGAAATTAATTAAAATTTTATTACGAAAATGTAAAATTTAATTATAATTTTTTGGTACAAATAACATAAAATGTTGAACATAAATTACTTGCTTACGAGTAACTTGTGATGATTTAAAAAAGCAACTTAGTAAAGTTTGAATTAAACAGCTCGATTATATATTGTTTGAAATCTTTATTAAGCCAAATTATACCCCACACTACCGTACGTTCAATTGTTCAGTTTCACGTTATATGGCAAGCAAAGCAGGGCGGGCAGAGAGAACCTTATATCAGGACACTCTGTTTTTTACATTTTTCGAATTGGAGATATTACATGTTGAGTGGCACGAACTCAATACCGCAGTTTTATTTCCAGAGTGCGAAAATAAAAACTAAGTGCAAATATTTACCTGGTATAACAGTCAAATGAATCGTCCTTTCCAAAGTGACGTTATTCAATACTAATTTTCGAATGGCCTCTATATACTGAATAGTTACACCCTTCGTGTCTTGTGTTCCACGGCCGAACATATTCCCTTTACTATCAATATGTGCCATGAAAGGAGGATAGGTCCATTGGTCCTGAAGTAAAAGATAAAAACTTATAAAAAAATTATCTACCTTTTTTATTTTCTTTCTTATTCTAGACGCCTCAATAAATATCTTTGTGTTGAAACAAAGGGGGAAACGATAATTATTTAATAATGAACACTGAACAGCCACTGTAATGAATTTATAATAATAATGTCGTCAGCTTCACGCTGTAACCCACGCGCAACAGGGTAGGCAGAGGGAACCTCGTGTTAATACACTTCGTTCTCCACTTTCTGGTGTAACCCAACTTCATTGCATGTTAAGTGACGCAACTTAATCAATGAAAAAATTAAAATATTAATTTAAATCAATATTTCTTTTCCTCAAATGGGGATCGAATCCACGAGTCGCGTTTACCGTAACTTACTAATGCGCCATGACTGCTACGTTTACTAATATTTTTATATACATCAATAATTTAAAAATAATTTCTTTGATGTGATCAAATGAACTATAAGATTTTTAAGTTATATATAATATACTACATGCCAACCTGGGCGGCTTCGCCCGCTTGAACTATTCGAATATTTTTTAAACATATTTATGAAATGATTTTTAATTTAGGGGGTGAATTCTAAAAAGTTCTATTTAAAAGCGTAAATTTCAAATTTTATAAAAATGAGTGGTTATTAAAAAAAATTACATGCAAACTTTCAACCCATATTTCATCCCTTCAGGGTTAAATTTTTTCAAAATATCTTATTAGTAGAGCATGTGTGGACAAAAATAAAAATCTGTCCAAATTTCACATTTCTACCATCGGCTGTGCGTGCGTCTTACCTCAGTCAGTGGGAACATCTCCTTTCATATATATATATATAAATAATATTTACCTTATATCAAATGAACTTACATATTCAACCGGGACGACATCTGAGTGAGAGTTGAGCATGATACTCGGAAGGTTTGGCTTTGAGCCTCTCAGCGTCAGCACACATATTGGCAGCCCAGCGGGCTCATAAACAGAAAATGACAAATTCAACATTACCGCCTGACGTCTCCAAAAGTCCACCACCAAATCTACAGGGCATAAAAGAAAGTTAAATAATACACACACAAAATAAAATAATATACATATAGCTAACAAAATAAATTTAAATCAAATTTAATCAAGAAAAGTTGTAACTTATTTTTTTAAATGAACTGCAAGTACACTATTAATTATACCAGACACCAGAGCGAACTTCACTTCCTCGAGTGGGAATTGAACCCACAACCGTCTCATTACAGTCACACCTTTGTGCCGCTGCACCACGACGGCCTCACATATTTATAATATAAAAATTATATATGATATATATAATACTTACCCGAATTCTTCGAATTTTGCGTGTCTATTTGTATGTATTCCCGAAGTAGTTTTACGGCTGGGTCATCTTTATATTTTATATTTGTGATAAAAGAACATAAAACAATTGAGGTGAATGCTGCAAGATACAATATTAGTATACGAAGCATGGTAATCACTAAATAGTAAGCTTCGAAACGTATGGACGTCCACACAGGATGAACATATATATCAGTTTAAAACTAAAGCATTTACACCAAGTGACGTTATAATAATTAATGTTGTACTGGAGTTCCGTTGTAAGATACGGGAGACCGACGAACCGTGACAAGTGTACTTGTGTTAGATACATCGTAAACATAATTGTGATATAACAGATAAAACATTCAATTTATTGTGTTATATTCTAGTTAATACAATTCTTAATACATAAACTCAATTCAACTCAATAAATTTTCTATTCTTTTTATTTTTCCTTTATTCGTATTTTAAATTCTCAATTTGCGCCAAATTTTATACTGTACGTCCACGGGTACTGCACTGTAGATTTTTTAGTCCGTTATGTAAATTTTTACGTAAATATATTAGACATTAAACTATAAACTAACATTATTTGTAAAACATTATTCACTACTAACCCATGTTTATGTATATATTCTAATTATATATATTTTTTAATTTTATAGGTGACCTAGTTATTGGTTGTATTCCAAGCTCTAGTGGGATTCCCACCAGGAAACACTTGCAGAGAAATCAGCTCTAATATAAAGCTAATCCAAACTAACTGCCAGGATATCTACCTTACTTTCAATAGCCACCGGTTACCGGTTACGCAACAATGGCGGCAGCCATATTAGCAGACATTGATGATCCTCCAGATAACCCAAAATTCGTATTATGCTCTCCATTACTCTAGAGTGCTGGGAAGTGACAGCGATAGGTCCGTAGTTAGGTGGATCAAAACCATCGCCTTTCTTCGGGTCGGGCACGTAAGAGGAATCTTCATTAGGTATCATAATCTTTTTAAAACAATGGTAATTAGTTAAACAAAAGGAATAAAAATTACCTGAAAAAGTCAGTTTTATTTAGCTTGGCATTGTAATATGTGATGTGATGTGATCATAATAGTTATGTTAAAATAAATGTGTTTAATTCAAATTAGTATACTATAATAAAAATTCCCAAAAAATCACGAATTAATTTTTATCAAGGCGAGTTATTTAAGCATCGAGTCTCTTTACGCATGAAATAATCACGAACTGCTTGGTTACATACATTTTCCCATTTTAGTATATTCCGTGCATCCTGCCAACTTAATATTTAATTTCTAAAAACTTGAGGTCATTTTCTATTTTGGCGCAGGACGTGGATTAAATTTTGGGAATTGTCAAAGTCCAAGAAAGACAAATATTATGCTACTAAAAAATAGAACAGCATGGCACCGTAATTAATATCATATTTTTTTTATATTGGTTGATTAGTGGGAATCAAATTCACAACGACCATCAATTTATATTGCAACTAATTAACATTGTGTTTTGGAATAACTGTTTTTAAAGACACTTTTTACAATATTACAAAATATATTTTAAAATATTAAATCTTATGTTCTAAATATAATCATAAGTATTAAATACCTACAGTTGATATCTGATACTGTAAAGTTTGCAAGAGGTAACTTAATATTTAATACATATTGGTATAGTCCAAACGGGCGAAGCCAAGTGATTCCGCTAGTATATATACAACCTAACGCAGTAAATGACACTTATTGTCGCGCGCTACTGTACTCTAGTTGTGAACAGGCTCGCGGGGTAGCGGTGCGGTGTGAGAGGGGCGTCCCTATGTAGGTGTCTAAAATACACATTACATTCTGCGTAGAGATGTTAGAAAAACATCATTGTTGAAATCGATGTCGACGTCGATGAACGATTAAAATCGAAATAAAAACATCGATGTCAGCCAACATCAATATTTTCACGCATATCGTCAACAATAAATAAAAAACCGGAAAAGCGCGAGTTAGGCTAGCCCAGCAAGGGTTCAATGAGTACAAAACTGAAGGCCTCGAGCTATTTCTGAAATTCAAGCTTATCTTAGACAGACTTATCATCTAATACCTCACGTGAGCTAGCGGCTTTAATATCAAATATTGCTTAGGATATAACGACGAATATATAATTTTAATTTTTTTTTCTGTCTGTAGATGCCATCTGCCACATTGTATAATTCCAGGTCAACTAAAAGCATCTTGTTAAATTTGATTCTCTTTATAGTGTCGTAATACGCGTTTTTCACGATATAAATGTGGAATGTAAGTTTTTTTCAGGAAATCGTGGAACATAATCGTGGTTTGAATTTCATCTCAATATTTCCAAACGTTCTAGAGATAAATGCTTTTGGCAGATAACAAACAGACAGACAGACAGACAGATGGACGGACGACAAAACGATAAAGGTTCCTTTTTTCCTTACGCGGGACGGAACCCTAACAACTATATCAGACGACAATTTAAGTAAAAAAAGACGTTATTGAAAATTTAAACATTAAGAAAATTTAAAAACACCTGACTCTCTAATGACATCGATGTTACGATGTTTTTTTTTAATGCAACATCGATATTTTAAATGCTTCATCAATGGTCATCAAAAATCGATACTCATCGGACATCCCTAATGCCTCGGATAATTCATAAATTCTTGTTTGGCTATTACTCTTTGGTTTGGCTTTACCTTCATTCATTTGACATTAGTTTCCAGTCAATAAAACAATTTCTATTCCTCGTAGCCGTCTTTACTTAAAATTTAGCGTTTATAGAAGATGTGATTCATTGAAGATGTGTATAAATTATAATTAACTAATGTGTATCTGCTTAAACTGAACTGTAAATCAGTATTGTGTATTGTTATTTATTTACAATGTCCAACTTTAGCAAAATAGGACGCATTTCTGCATTCGCTGGCCTTTATCGACTTGATACAAAAACATGCCGAAGGTAAAAATGTAATATAGTTTGAACTTATTTGATTAAAATGTCCAGTTTTTTTCTTACATTCACTATTAAATTTTTTTTAGTTACAGTAAAGAAATTCAACCAAAATACGATATTGTTGTAATTGGAGGTGGAATAGTAGGTTCTGCTTCTGCAAGAGAATTAAAAATTAGATATCCTTCTTCAAAAATAGCTCTTGTAGAAAAAGAAAAAAAATTTGCATTCCATCAAAGTGGTAACAACAGTGGAGTGATTCATGCTGGAATTTATTATAAACCTGGTTCGCTGAAAGCTAAATTATGTGTACAAGGATTAAATTTAGCTTATAAATACTTTGATGAGAAAGGTATAAAATATTCAAAATGTGGTAAACTAATAGTGGCAACAAGCAGGCCAGAAGTGCCAAGGCTTCTTGATTTGTATGATCGTGGGATTAAAAATGGTGTAAAAGACATTACTTTATTAGATTCAAAAGAAATTAAAGAACTAGAACCCCATTGTAATGGTTTGCAAGCATTGTGGTCACCCCATACAGGTATCGTTGATTGGGGAGAGGTAACAAATTCATATGTTCACGATTTTGAAAATTATGGTGGGAAAACATATTTAAAATTTGAAGTAAACAAATTCACTGAAGCTGAGAATTCAGATTATCCCGTTCTAATAACAGATGGTAAAGAAAATAAAATACAAGCTAAATATGTGCTTACCTGTTGTGGCCTACAATCGGACACTGTCGCGATTCTTACTGGTTGCCCAGAAGAACCAAAAATTATACCTTTCAGAGGAGAATATTTATATTTAGTCCCACAGAAAAGTCACTTAACAAAGGCAAATATATATCCTGTGCCAGACCCTAGATTTCCTTTCTTAGGTGTACATGTAACACCAAGAATAGATGGAAGAGTCATTGTAGGTCCAAATGCAATTTTAGCCTTTTGTAAGGAAGGATACAGGTAGAGTATAATAATATATTTTTTATGACTTGAACAGTGAAACATTTATATCAAGTATTATTAATAAACTTTGACAGATGGGGTGATCTGAATGTAAAAGAACTGAAAGATATTATAAAATTCTCTGGATTCCGTAAAATGGCATTTAAATATGCAGGGTTTGGATTTAAAGAGATGACTAGATCAATATTGATGCCATTACAAGTGATGCAAATACAAAAATATATACAAAACATAACCACCAATGATGTGGAAAGGGGACCAGCAGGAGTAAGAGCGCAAGCTATGGCCAAAGATGGTAAATTGTTGCTTTTGTACAAACTACTATAATAAAATCTGTGCCAGTTGTGGTGAAAGGGCACAAAAGAGTGTGAGTGTAAAATAGACTAGTTGTGGGTTTGATCCCCACTCTAGGTAATGAAATATTTATTTAAATTTTCATTTCCTTGTTGTGGTGTCGAGGTAAAATGTGGTACATGTTGTGCTGTGTGTGTGAAAATTTGGCGCAAAGTGGGGAACTGAGTCTTTACCTACCCTATTGTGTGCAGCATACATATGCATCTATAATAAAATAAGGAAGGAAAAGTATAGAACAAATTAAATATAGGTTTATTCCAATGCTTAAATTGTTTCAAAAGAAAATATTCCATTATTAATGTATATTTATTATATTGTGTATGTAATTTGTATTTGCAATATTTTTTGTAAATAAAATTTTTGCATTATGCTTTTTATATAGCAGGCTAGGCAGAGATAGTTTATCAACAAGGCACTTTTTTCACTACTATAACAAAGATATGGATACCATATCTGAGACATTGCCTGTTAAGCTGCAAAACTCGATATTTCACATTGTCTCACCAAAGCAAAAAATTAAAATAATAAAATCAAGTGGCATTTGAAACCACATAAAATAGCAATAAAATATTGTATTAAAATTGTTACAGGTACATTAATAGAAGATTTTGTGTTTGACTCAAAGCCTGCCTCTGGTGCTATTGGTAGCAGAGTATTACATTGTAGAAATGCACCGTCTCCTGGAGCAACATCATCATTAGCTATTGCAAAAATGATAGCTGACAAGATAAAAGATGAATTTCAATTATAACATATTTTTAGTTTCACCTGTATTCTGCATTAGGGGGGTAAGCAGAGGGTACCTAGTTGTGAGACACTTTGTTCTCCACTTTCCTCTCAGTTCTCTTTCCACTCCATCTAGACAATACATGTTATCTGGTAGAACTTAATCACACTTTGGCTTATCAGGCGAACAAAGAAATGAAAACAATCAATTAACTATTAATTTAATAATCAATGAACTATTAAAAAATGCTTTTGGTTAAGTAGGAATCGAAGCCACAACGGTTGCTTTAATAGTTCAAACACGGTGCAACCCCCACACAGCCTGAGCCTAAATTTTATTTGTGTGTTAATAATATAAGGAATCATGTATATTTGTACACAATTTTTATTTTTTTTATAGCAATTTATGATCTATAATTTTTATTTTACTTTTAAACTATAGCACTGTACTGGTTCTGTTCTTCTGTTGACGTTTTTTTTGTATATTTTATACTAAAATGCTATTGCTACTTGATTGTATTTTATATGAATTCTTTTTCATTGTGTTTCTAAAAGATTGCATTAAAAATGTTATCATGTAAGTTACATATTGTGATAAATGATAATCATAGAAACTACATTGTTTACTGTTATAAGAGTTATGTAAATATTTTTACAGTATGACTTCAATATAGTGATAATAAAGTGTTTATCTATAAAAGATGAATGTTTTTGCATCTTTTACAATATCTTAAATAAGATTTTTTTATAAATAATCTATATATAAGTATCAAACATAAATACAAATTATCAATTAATACATAAACATATGTGTATAAAAATATTTTATAGGTATTTTATTTCAGAGCTAAATAACTTAAGACTTATTATTAATTTAAGCTTTAGTTATTTGTATAAATACATATATATTTTTATAGCAAATATTAAAAAATATATAAGTTAAAGCTATACTATTATTGTGTTGTTAAATATTTTAGGAATTGTTGTTTAAATGCATACTACTTTATTGCTAGCAAAAAATTAAAATTCATGTTATACTTGATAGTCTTTCATTTTCTTTCAGTTGTTCTTGTGATAAAAAATCATTTATAATCCTGAGTCAATCAACTATAAAGCCTTTCCGTGTAGCATAAATGAATTGCTTGCGGAGATCATAAATAGTAGTCATATGGAATATTATATTGCTGATCACCACAACATATTCTGAGAAGCCAAACATAGAATAAACTGAAAAAAAGAACTGAATAATTATCCCTATATCTTTTAAATATACTATTTTTGAGAAGAAAAAGTTGTTAAATTTATTTGTATATAAAATTAAGTTTTTTTAATATAATGTAAATGTGTAATAAACTCACCATAAGGTTCACAAAGTCTGTTATGCCTCAAGAAAAAGTAAGCAGCAAATGCAAATGAACCCACATTTACAAAAAAAGCTCTCCATTTCAACTTGATTGAAAGTATTTCTAAATATGTAAGTGCTGGTCGACGTCTATATTTTGTTACCATCATGCAAGTAAAAAACATGTAAAATATTGAAGTACCAATAAATGTTTTAAAGCATGCTTCATGATATGCTGCAAGTAAAAATTATATGTAATTAAAAATACATAAAGAACATTTTGACATAATGTTAATAAAATGTTGCTTTTGCTCAAGATATACTAAGATCCTTGGGCAACGAACTGACGAAGATACAGCTCTATTAAGTCATTTCTCCATACCCAATTGTACTGCTATTTGAAAAAGTAAAACTATTTGATATAGCCCTATGGACTTGTACCATAAATATGGCCTCAGTCTTATCTACAGAGGTGACCTTACTAATAGGTGTTGCAAATATACCTAATGCTAGACTGGTTAACAGGCCAAGCTGTTATCTTTGTCATTACTATTCCATATGACACACAGAAACAGAAAAAATATCTAAATATTTAGTCCACAATTAGTATCATATAGGATTGGATGCAGGACTATTACTACTACTATTTAAGATTTTGCAATTAAGTTTTTTTTTTTGAACCCTAACTACTGATAACCTGGACTTTAGTCACACCATTAACATATTAATAATAATTTTAAATTAGAAAATGAAAGATACTGTTGTGGAAATAATAAGTGATATATAAGTTCCTCGTTTTTTTACAAATTTTGCAACATTAATATAATAATATTTAATACAACTATTAAACTTACGGTAATACTCAGAGGATGTCCAGTATGTTAGTCCAAGTAATGATAGATTTTCAATTACATTTAAGAATATTGCTAATTTTACTACAAAATTACAATTTTGGCTAATTAAATTACTATAATAATCCCATCTTAAATAAATAATGAACAACCTTAATGGGGCGTGGATGTAAATAGCGGATTTCCATATTGTACGTTGAGGTTCATAATTGCCAATGGAAGCAGATATCGATGGAAAAATATTTGATACTTTACAATGTGTATTGTTGGCTTTTTCAAAGTCTTTATATAATGTTATTAAAACACAAGTTATGAATGCAAGCAACGGCAATGAAACTGTAAAAAGTCCCAATTTTTTAACAGGAATTTTAATGATGTATCTTTTTTCGGACGCATTATGTAGAGGTAGATACATTTACTTAAACTAAGGAGACCTCTCAAATTTGTTGAGTCATATAAAATATTGTATGATTATTTTTATGAGGTCTAACTAATATTTAGTCTCGCTCTACGCTGTAGATTCAGAATACAGATGTCATAATTGACAATTGACATTAAGAAATGTCAACCTTGTTTTGTTCTGAAATATTTGTATGTAAGTTTAAGGCCTTGCGAGTTACGGCTTATAAAAAATATATTATAGTAAAATTTAAAAACAGAATAAAAACTTATGATATAGATATAATAGTATTTTAATCAATAACAATATTCAATATTTCAACTTAAAAAAAAAAGGAAACTACAACATCTACGACGTTGTTACTATTTACTATACTACTGTCACGTTTTATGAGAAATAAATAAAATAATAAATGGAATAATCTATTAAATATGGTACAATCTCATTTTTTATTTTAATATGCAATAATCTTATATTGATTTTAGGTTTCTATGCAACATTCGTATTTCATTTGTTAATATTGTAACGATATCAGTTTGCTAGCAACGTGTGAAAATAGCAAAAAGTCTATTTTCATAAATAATATTTGGTTCAAGTATTGTGTAAAAACGGGCACTTTATTCATTCATTACTCTTCTATCTGCGATTTTCGTGAACATTTTTGGTAAGAAGTGGCAAGTGTACAATAATTTGTATCTACTTTTAATATTAAAGAATAATATTTTACTACTTACATGCAATATTTCTTATATTTATTTATATAGATATTGTTTGATTTTTCTAATATTATGTACAAGTTGCTCATAATATTGATTTATAGAAGCGGTAGGTACATCGTTACATATTGTTATATTTAACTTAATCGATAACAAAATTAAGAATGAAAATTACATAAATCCCTATTGAATATTTATTTATCTACTTAATGTAATAGACGTTTGATACAGAGACATGTAGTCGTGGTGCAGTAAACGTGACTGTCGTGAGTCCAACTAGGTGGAATGAATTATTTAATATCTTTAATAATTCTTCGCTGTTGTAACAAGATAAAGCTGATCGTCGAATTTCGCCTCTCTACATGCAATATTTTGAAAATTGTTTGGAAATGGGGAACTGGAGTGTCTTTACACTAGGTTTCCGCTGCCTACCCTGCTATATGCGGGATACAGTGTAAATAAAAAAATCAGCTTCACGCTGTAACCCGCAACAGAGTAGAGGAAACCTAGTGTTAAGATACTCCGTTCTCCACTTTCCGCCGAATTCATGAGTTATTTCGTGTCGAGTGGCGGAACTTAACGCCACGCTTTGCCTCGTTATCTCGTATAGAGGCGCGGCGTTGAATGGAATTTGAATGGAAGCGCAGAAATGGAAACATAAACTTGAATAAATATTTCATTTCCTCGAGGGGGATCGAACCCACAATAATAGCTTTTACATTCACACTTTGTGCCCCTGCGCCACGGCTGGCCCCAAGTCTTAATTATTTATATTTTTTTATATATATTCTTTATATTAACAAATTACCTATATCAGTTTATTTTTAGTTGAACCCTTCCCTGACATTTCAGGAGATAGACCGAGCGCTTGTGGGCAGTGCAACTAACGGTTTTACTAATAAGTCATGTAAACTACGTTATTAACAACTTGGTACTTCTCAGTTCTGCATGTACAACCATGTATTTAAATGTGATATATTGAAATATATATATATATACATGTGTAATATTAATTATTACATGCACTGAAAAGTATAAATTAAATTGACATCACTGAAAAAAATAAAATGGAGTCTGTAAAAGATTTCTGTAAAATGAATAGACAAAACGTTACGACGTTACGACATGTTAACAAGGCCAGTTCTACTTCGACATGTTCACTTTCAAAAGAAAACATACTTCACTCCAGAGAAGATAAAGAATTATTAAAAAATGAATTGGGTCATTACTTGAGTAAGTCGGTTCAACAAAAAATAGATTTAATAATTGAAAACAGCAGTGACTTTAAGCTTAAACCAGTGCATGCCGGGACAAAAGCTACTGATCGGCAAATAAACAATGGCCATAATAACAATAGATTTTTAAACGAAAATTTACAAGACAATAATACTGATTGCACAATCATAAAATCATCTAAAGACGATAACGAACAAGAAAATTTAGCTAATGACAATCATTTAGACTACAACGAATATAAAAATGATTTAAAGTCCGTTTTAATAATGATGACGATGAATTCAAATTACGAAGATGAGGAAAAGGAGTCGACAATATATGAAACAGCTTTAGAATGTAAAAATCAAGGTGCAAATGATAACAAAAATGAAAAAGTTACATCTCATACTGAGGAATCAAGAATAAATACCATAAATATACACTCCCAAGTATCTTTTTTAAATATAGCACCTATTAATAAGAAACTAAATTATCAAAAAAAAATCTTAGCAATTAAGTTCTATCGAAAGTGGAAGGCATATGTAACATCAAGATTACAAAACCGAATCTTTGAAGAAAGACAACAAGCACTTAATCAGTTTTTTGATAAATTGTCCAAAAAAATTAACAAATCTGTTTCAGCGGATGAGCCTGTTCAGAAAGCCAAATTATTTTCTCGAGATTATAACACTTATCAACATAGGTAAAAGAAGTTATAACATTATTCTTTACTACACAGACAGAGGAAATGTATAATATATAGTATATTACGCATTTCTCTGCCAAATGAATAAAAATATGTTTTAATTTTGTATATTAACAAAATTAAGTTCCAATATGTAATAATATCATATGTTTATCAGGTATAAGATGCAAAAACATATAATAGCACTTCAAAAAGCTAAACTTGAGGAACAAAACAAAATCATAGAAAAACTAAAGTACAATAATATTATTGAAACTTCCCGACAGTCTTTAGATTCCATGAGGGATGATATTCGGAAAACTTATTATGATATTGATAAACATTTGAAACCTAAAATAAAGTGTTTGACAAATGAGCTTAAAATAAAGGAAATAGAAGGTTTGAATTTTTTAACATTAACAGTTATAATGGTACTTTTTAATAAAAACAATATTTAACTAAATTTAACAACATTTCTCAACAGAGCCTTCACTTATTTTACACTGTTTAAAAGTGCCACAATTTCTACAACGGATGGAGGCAAGAGCTCGCGAAAGAGATGAGAAACATGCAATTATAAGGGAAAGAAGAAGGCAAATGGAAGAAGAACGATTACGTATAAAACAACAGGTAGTTATAGTATAGTTACTACTGTATAGAGATAAAACTATTGAAACTTATTTTTCACGTTTAGCCGGATATAGCTTACCGGAAGTACTTAATGTAACTAATAGTTAAACCTTAACATAAATACTAAGCGTGATACAATTTTTAAACCTGTTTCAGACCGAACTAGCAAAAGCAGAAATGGATAAAGAAGAGAAAATAAAAAGAATAAAAGAGTTAAAACAAAAAAGAAAAAAAGAGAAAATAGAAAATATACGAAAAAAACAGCATGCTGAAAGGATGCGAGCGTTGATTGTGATGGCTGGCCTACATTATGAAAGAAATTTGATGATCAAATACGGCATAAAACCATTTAATTTGTTGTTGGAAATAAAAAGAGACAATATAGAAAAGGCTAAAGCCCATCACGATTTTCAATTAACGAAGAATCTATTCTTTCGTTGGATGTGGTACACTGAAGACATGTGGTTTGATAGAAATTACAAGGCGCAAGATTTCTATAGAAAAAAACTTTTGAAAAAAGCATTTAGTGGGTTAAAAAAGGTAGTTTTACAATGTGTCTAATTATCGAGAAAAGTATCATAATACATAATAACCTTTACTAGAAAATATTAATAACTAATGTATTATTTATCTTATTACAGAATCATTACGAATATGTGTTGAAAAAACAAGTAGCAGATGACTACTATGACTTGTTTGTAGCAACGCTCGTTTTTCGAAAATTTCGTGAAAATGTTACTATTATAAAACGTGAATTTGAATTTAAATGGAAGAAGGCTTCAGTTTACTACAACAGGTACCTACATATATTTAAATCTACTCGCTTTATGATTATCGTAAAAAAATCATATTTTTATTTCTACATAATATTTGTCCGAATAATATTATTACTGCATTAGATTATTCTATATATTATAGGTGAACATGATAATAATTTTGTGATTCTAATAAATTATTTTAAGTGACACAAACATTTATTTATAGACATATATAAACAGCATTATAATTTATAGTAACAGCATCTTTTCACGCTAAAACCCCAATGTCTATTGAACTATGAACACTTCACTTTTCAGAATTACATTATACTTGCCTCTATCTACAGAAAATACTGTAATAAGCATTAAGTAAATAACACACTGTCCCAAAAAATACACGAGATTTTTTATTCCAAAATCTCACCACATTAAACCGGACGCCCCTCCTCCTTGGCTACAGAGATGCTTATAAAATATCACTTAAATATTAATTTAATTTACAATGTATACAAATATAATTATATTTTTAGCAATATAGTATTTAAAACGTTCACCTGTTGGCGTACGTTACCCGCTTTGAATGATTTGAAGAGAGAGCAGGACGCAAGAAAATTAAAATGGAGGGAGAAGGTGTTGCTAGTCGTGCCAGATTACGTGCCACCTGAAGATTAATCTCATAAGTCTTTATTTTAGCTAATAATGTAAAATTAAGTTTAATTGCATTTTTATGATAAAATAAGTAAGCTCACCTGTAATTTAAATACATCTAGCGTAATTAATCACATATAAAATCTGAGAGAGCCAAACGCCGTGGCACTCGTTTCATATCATCCAATTAATTTATTTATGATTTCTTCGACTACGTTGTTTTTATTTCTATTTCTCGTATTTTTCCCTCTTAAGTTTGTACAATAGAATTTGTACCAGGCAGGCAATCTAAACTACATATTTTAGTCATGTCAACTAAAGTTTGCAGAGATGAATTATCATTAAACCTGTTTATTATGATTACTAACCTCAATTATAACATCGAAACTTTTATAGATGCTCAAAACCATTGTTTTATAATTACTATATTTTATACCTATATGTTACATATTAAGTAATATTTTATTTGATGCTAGTTATATTTGTGTTAAACGTGCACGAATATCGAAATCAAAATGCGCTATATAATTAACATTTTCTTTATTTTTTTAAACATTTACAAATTAAGTACTCATAATTTAAAATATATTTAATATTATAAGTACTTATTTATGACCCGAATATATGATTAACACGAAGTATTACAGAGTAAAAGTAAAGTAAAAGTAAAAGGCAGAGGCACTTTCTGCCGAATTCCGCATAAAATTGATATCTATTATAGTTATTTAGTACCTACTTAACTTTATAGGTTTGTCCTTAATTAAATGCGTGTCACGAGACTGCCAATAATGAATAATGAATTGTCTATGGAACAATTTTCAAACAGTAGTAAAAAAAATTATAAGAAAGTTTATAAATTTTTGTTCCTATAAATTCTTTTTACTTCATTCACTCACCAGCCGAAAATATAGAAAATCTTAAATGTTCTAAAAATAAATACTTAATGTTTTCTGTTTAATTACGATTATCGAGAAGATTCTTCACTAATCAAGTATTCTTATCAATCATTTGAAAGGTTTTTGGTTCTGACAAATTAGATAAGGAAGTAGCAAACGTAATTGGCACCGATTCACTTTCCATAGATTCGTCCCGATCTTTAACTTTTTCTTTTTCTATATAGTTTTGTACTTCGTCCAATGCGGTGTAAACAGCATTCTTTTCTATTTTATCAAGTATCTTTTTATCGTGGAATGAGTGATTATGTGGATTTGCTCTGTATAATATATAAAAATGGATGAATACAAAACCAAACAGGCTTTAATGTTTTTACATGAATATAAAATTGATTAGTTTTTTCATACAATATGTATACACTAAGTTAACATCATAGAAAAAAATAGGATCAGCAAAAAAATATCTAACCAAAAAGAAAGGAACAAATATAATTTATAGAAAAGGAAAAATTAATTTGGAATAAACTAATTCGCCTAAATCAACATTAGGCAATTTTTATTTGTGTGTTCTTAGAATAACTTATTTTTAAAAAATCATCTTCACGCTGTATCCCGCACACAGGGCAGAGAACCTAGTCTAATTCTGGAGGCGGTGCGTGTTGTGGCGGAACTCAACGCCGCGCTTTTCCTCGGCACCAGAGCAAAGAAATATAATAGTGTGTGTTCGTAAGTTACTATACTTATAATTTAATTTTAAATATATTAAAAATAATATATTTTTACCTGTTAATAACAATATTTCCGTTAGTGACGACGAAAGCGGAACATTTTTTATTTCGATAATCGATACAGCGCCATCGCCTCACGCCAGAACTTTGAGATGAATGCAAGTTGTATATATATCTGTTAAGAATTACTTGTAAAGAACCTCGAATGGACACCGTAAACTGTAGGTTAGATGACACTGTGGACACATATAATTATTAGTTACAATATTGTGACAGGCAGCCGCGGCGGTTATTGGTTCGATTCCCATTTTTACTTTGTGGCATTGAGTTCCACCACTGAATACACTGTGTCTCCAAAATAAGGGGGAAAGTGGGGATCGGAGTGCCTTTAGTTGGGAGTGATTTCTCAATATAAACTTTTTATTAATTTGAATTACGCTGTACCCCGCACACAGCAGGGTAGGCAAAGGGAACCTCGATGTTAAGACAGTTTGTTCCCCACTTTCTGCCGAATTCTGGAGGTATTGCGTGTTGAGTGGCAGAACTTATCGCAGCCCTTTTGCCTCGACACCAGAGCGAACAAAAATGGAAATATAAACGTAAAGAAATATTTCACTTCTTCGAGTGGGAATCGAACCCACAACCGTCGCGTTTACGGGCGGCACCCTTGTGCCACTGCGCCACGACAGCCTCATGAATTATTTAAATTGAATTTTGGGCATTTTGTCAAAATAATAACATCGACAGCATGATAGAAAATAAGTGAGTTTAGCTTTTAAACAAAAAAAGTCTCAAACATAATATAAATAAATTAATAAAGTACCTTTAGCTAAATCCTCCTTAGTTTGTAAATGTAAATTACTGTCATTAAAACTATCATTGTTGTCAGTTGTACTATCATTTATGACTACAGAGTAATTTGGCATATCATTACTTACAGTAGGCACATTCCAAATTTGCTTTTTAGCTCTAAAACAGATAAACAGATATATTAATATCATTAATAAGCATATTTTATAATTACATTAAAATTACCTATAGAGAATAATATTTTAAGATATTTTTGTTATTCTAAATTTGTGTTTTTGAATCCAATGGAATTAGGAAAACAACAGTTATAGCTTCTGGACCAACCAATCCAACCAATGAATTGCCCTGCCCTGGCGAGTAGAGAAAAATAAAAAAAAGTACCTGCAATGGGCAAATCAACACTATTTCATTGCACACCTATAACCTTAATAAATAAACAAAATATATGAACACTTACACAGTCGTTGCTGCTGGTTCATCTTTTTGTTTAATAAATATTTTCCTTGCATTTGTTGGTAGTATAATCTAAAAAATATGCACAATATATAATTTAATATGCATTATTTTATATATCCTAGCATAAACTTTTAACTACTTACTATATGTCTTACAGACCTTGATAATCGAGAAAGATTTTGCATATAGCCTTTAGCTAGGTTGGTAGTAAGCACACTGGTCTTGAGTAGGTAAGGATCTGACAGAAGTATAATGTGATTGTGGTTATATAATAGTTTATTTTCTTTCAGAATGTTTTTTATAAATTTGTTGAAAGTAGGTCATAATTTGACATCATTATTTATGAAGTCAATTTTAGACAGATGCCTTAGCCATACTCAGTAAAATGAATTATTTTCATATCCCCATGTTGGACTTTTATGGATGTTATCAGTAATATAAAAAACATAGCTATTTTCATAAAGTTGGATGTACGAAAAATAATTATACCTGTTCTGAAATATTTGTATCCATTTTTGTACTTGTACTAGTTCTGACACTGTTTTCCAAATTTAATAAAATATTTGTTCCCTTACTATTTCCATCAACCTGTGGAATGTTAAATATATAACACCATTAGTATTAAATTTAAATAAGTATTAAAATATGATCATATGTAAGCAGCATATAAATATATTTTTAACTTACTACACTTTCCAGCCCTTTAATGTGTAAAGACTTTGCAGCATCAATAAAGGCAGATAGATTTGCAGAAGGTACTAAAACTTCCCCATTGTATATATACTCTAATAATAATGATAATATTCCATGTGACATATTCTATAAAAGAAAAGTGTACATTGTTAAGTTGGAACGCTATAATAAAAGAACAGAACAGTACATTGTTAAAACTCTGTTTTAAAATGTTGTACATTAATTTTAAAATACAAGCTCTAGTTACATTGAGAAATATAACAGGATGTTGACATGGCGCTGATAATATAAGTTGCTTTAAATATGGGCTTGATAAAGCTATCAACACTTGATGAACTTTCACGAAATGTCCTTCTGCAGCTATAGTCATATCAACAAGTTCGCCATTCTGAAATCGCCATTTTATTGAAATAAAAATACTTTAACAACATTTTTATTATGATTAACTATTTTCATACTTGTTGTAAAGTACTAAATCCTGTGCATATATTTGATTTGTAGGAATCCCACGACAAAGAAAATTGAGATTGAACCATTTTAGAATTATGATAATAATTATAGCATTTACTTTATAAATAAAATTGAGAAGAGAGTAAGAATAGTCTTAAATTGTTTATATATTTGGATAAAAACAATAACCGTAATAGATATTTGACAATTGAGTTGACATTTGATAAATTGATAGATACTTTGACATAATCTTCAATATTCATGTAATTGGTAACATTAAAATTTTATTTTTTTTCCAAAATATTTCGCATAAGTAATATAATTTAATTGCTATAAAATTATAAATAATATGTATATTATTTTGTAACAAACTTGTCAACATGACAAACAATTTCCACCCACGTAACAAAAATGAAGTTCTAGAGTACCTGACATGGAACCATAGCCGCCCATCTAATATCTAAGAGACATAAATATAACGTCTTACTAAAAGTTGATCAATATAACAAGCATTATCGGTCCACATAATAAAAATGAAGATCTAGAGCACCTGATATGAACCCTAACAGCCTAACTAAACCTTAAGAGATATGAATATACTTGGCTATGGCTTCGGCATAGTTGGTCTGCGTGGTCAGCAGTTGAATGAAATGAGGTTATTATTCTGACCTAATAATTTAAAATAACATAAGCTAGGAGTACCTCCACGTGGTGAAGGCAGTAACAGTTGAGAGCTATATTATAATGATAGGTATATTATTGAAGACTTTGCCTCACCCCTGAAGAATAAGTACGGTCTTTGATGGACGCTCTCGCATCCCCCGATTAACACAATTGTTTTATAGTCTTTTTCACCTATATCCACCCTCTTTTACACGAGATTGCTATAATAAATAATTAGCTATATGTAGCTTATAGCTATGAAAGCTTTAATATCTTTTTTTTATGGGAGAGGACAAGGAAAAAGCGTTCGGGTCACCTGATGGTAAGTGATCACCGCCGGCGCCGGGGCCCGGCATTAACTAATGCGAAACGCAGTGGCAAGAGCCACTACTTCACGCCGGTTTTAAATGCCGGTATATTATTTTAAATGTGGTATATTATTATAAATATAAATTATAGACATTGGTCTTTTTTGTTAATTCAAATCAAAAATCCTTATAGAATTCACGATAACGTCTTAAAAAACATATTCGAAGTCATTATAGTCGTCAGTCAAATCTGTGTATTTAATGAATAATCATGTGGTTCAAGTGGGCGAAGCCGCTAGTTATAAATACATAAATAAAAATTTATACCTATAAAAATATTTTACTTTGTATGAACAATATGAAAATACTTTTGCTGACAAGTAACGAGTTAGACCAGACGTACCAATTTTTAGCCCAAATATATTATGTCGCTTTCGGGACAGTCATAGTTCCGCTATTTAATTAGCTACTAATAGTTTCATACATACATACATGTGTTTTTACGAAAAATATATATCTTCGTCTTTTTCACCTCTTTGCTACTGGAAAAAATAATATATTGATTCTGATTAATGCCATATCATTACATATCTCATTTAACCTTCAAAACTTTATAAAATACAATGGTGGCTTCCAGTATCATATATATACTAATGGCTTCAATATGATACTACATTTATAAAGGAAACAACAAACATTTGATTTTATGATGTTTATAGTTCAGTGTAATTAGTGATTTAAGCGCTTGTCAAATTAGTATTTATTAGTGTACTTAATAGCAAGTGATATAGTTTAAGTTAAACATTATAATAGTGGCATGGTGTTGTATTGTGCTCCTCTCCCTGCAACATGAATTTTCTTGTAGAATTTTTAAAACTTATTTTGTAAACATTATTACTACTATATATTATGAACACTACATATTATATACTTTTATAAACAATAATTATTCTTTGCTCTCTATATCTATAGGTAACTTAGAAAAATATTTACAGTACCATTTATACATAATGACATGGTAAGTAGGTTTTACTATCACTAATTTTACATGAAATAATTGAAATAATAAAATTATTTAGCATTTAAATCTAAAATAATCTTAAATTTAAAAAAATCAGCTTCACACTGTATCCCGTTCACAGCAGGATAGGTAGAGGGAAACCTAATGTTAAGACACTTCATTCCCCATTTTTCCCCGAATTTTGGAGGCATTGCTTGTTGAGGTGGCGGAATTTAACCCCGCTCTTTGCCTTGACACCCGTGCGAAGAAAATATAAATAAATATTTCATTCCCCCGAGGATCGAATCCACAACCGTCGCGTTAGTCACACCCTAGTGGCGCTGCGCCACGAGTCTCAAATTATTGATTGAATAATCTTGAGTACTTTTATTTTACTTTTTTTTTTACTTTTATTATTACATTTAAAATTTACAATTAACAATTTTATTATGTGTATCAATAATATTTATTTTTCTAAAATATATATTTTTTAATAATGTTAACGACATAGAATTTCAACAAAGCATTTTACATTTGACTTTTTCTTCGTTCTTACTTTTTAGGCTTATTATTTAATGACTAAGTAAGTTATAATATATTGTTTTTTTTGTGTCATTCCACATTTTAGAAAGATTTTTTTTAAAAACAATATAATAAGTACATTAATCCTGCTATGTATTTGAATTAATCTAAATAAAACGAAAACATATAAACCTACAGTTGATTACATCGAGAAAATTTACAATTTTTTCAAGAGTAAAATTGATATATTATATAGGGACATGAAATATACTGGCTCTTATCAATAAAAGTTTCTTAATATATCAGTTTTACATGACAATAAAACCGTTATTATGTGCCGAGAAGTAAATATATGATATATATTTTTTGTGCAAATAATATAACATTTTTAAAAACTAATAAATAAATCTTATTAAGTAATAAATAATAAAAAATACAATTTAATAAAAATAATTATTAAATTGTTACAGGGCTTCTAAAAATTAAACCTTGTCTTTTAAATCATAAATATTTGATGCAATAACTATATTTTTTTACTTTATACTGCTAGCACATTAACAATTTTTCGCCATTGTGGTTCTGAAAATAGTAAAACATACATTAGTTATTAGTGTGACACGTTAAATGGGAGGGAAGGGAGTCTATTAGATATATTTTTTTATTGTGTGCCCAGTGGAGGAGACTGGTCCTAAATTACGTGACAGATTCATGCTGCATCCCGCACACAGCACAGCAGGGTAGGCAGGAGCCAAGTGTTAAGTCACTCCATTCCCCACTTTCTGCCGAATTCTGGAAGCACTGGGTGTCGAGTAACAGAACTCAACGCCGCGCTTTGCCTTGACACCGGAGCGAAGAAATGGATATAAACGTAAATAATTATTTCAAATCCTCGAGTGAGGATCGAACCTACAACCATCCTGGTATAGTTACACCCTTGAGCCGTCGCACCACGACGGCCTCACCTTTGTAAATACTTGTGTTATATATTATAAATTTATAGATAATATAATAACCTAGGTATATTATGAGGTATAGAAATTACTTACCACTATATTTTGGAATGTATATAAACAATTGTCTTAATAATACCAATGCAATAACTAAGCCATAGCCCAATCCATAGACACAGGAGACGAAACACAAAGCTAAACTGTAAAGAAAATAATATTTATTATTTTCATGCTGCATCACACATGTATATGGCAGGATCAGCAGGGAACCTAATGCCATTTGCCAGTCTACTAAATTTTTGAGATCTTACGTGTTGAGTAATGAAATTCAATGCTACACTGAATCAATATATATATGTTTCTTTCTCCCAGAGTCAGAATCGAACCCATGATATTTACAGTCAGCAGTGCCACAACATCTTCTAACAGATATTGCAACTAATACCATTTCATATTGTATATATTCTAATATTACTTACTTGAACTCATAATATACATCATTACAATCTTCTGGCATTAATATAGTACCATAAAATACATATGGCTGACATACAGTTGTTAAGCCCAAATTTGTTCCATATAAAAGTGTTACAAATGCAAACATTTGACCTGCTAAGAAGTATATATAATTGGGCCTGAGCACACAACAATCCCACCTGAAAAATATAATGAAATAATAATGTTATTTACATTAAGTTCTCTCTGCCTACCCTGCTGTGTGTGGGATACAGCCTGAAGCTGATTTGATTTATTCTTTTTATAATTTGAAAAAGAAATGATTACCCCACTTAAAGGAGTGAATAGTTTACATTTCTCACTCTGGCAACAGAAAAAATTGTGTCCAGTTCATCCACTCAACAGTTAATGATGGGAAAGCTTAGCGACCAGCGGCTACAAGATTCTGCAGGATACAATGTGAAGATTGAAAATGCCTACTTTCCAAAAGGTATAATATTTTAAAATCATATTTCTTACCATATTGAATGGAAAAACCTTTCATTGACTTCTATTTGACATATTTGACAATAATAAGAATCTGAAGTCAACACAGGACTGAAAATAAAACCATAAATTTATAACTTTAATACAAATATTTTGGTTATGTATCTTGAAAAGAAATTTTATTCCTATTGTGAGTTATTAAAGTTTCTCTTGTGCCAGTGACACAGTCTCTAACTTTAAACTTAATAAGTAGGAGTTATATGCAGCTGAAGCCACAGGTAAAAACCAATATATTAAATAATCCCTCCAATAAAAAGTGGAGTATGGAGTGTTTTAACACTCCATACTTCCTTCCTTCTGCTATGTGCATGATTCAGCATAAAGCTAATTTGATTTTGAATTTAGAATTTGTTTTGTTGTTAGAATGAAAAATTAAATAGATTTTTATATACCTATATTCCTTTCCTTTAGAATTTCCAGTTGCCAGTTCAAAATCTGCTACAGCTTTCATTTTGTAAAAGAAATAGCATGTGCACATCAGGAGGACCAAGAATATAAAATTCTCAAGTTGTGTTACTTCTAACAGTCTAAGTACTCCCAGTTCAAACACAAGAAACATACAAATTCCAGATGATATTGTCCATGAATAAAAAAATGGTGACCTAATCCAAAATACATTTTAATATATTTTGTTTTTATGATTATTTCATATATTACAATAAATTGTTTGAAGTAACCACATATATTTTAGTATTGTGAATTTTTGGAAACTTAACATTTCAAACACTTTACACAATACAATATATTACACTATTATATGTGGTCAATTAGATTTGTTTAAAATTAATATTATATTTACCTAATATGCCGATATTTGTTCATTTTTAATTTTACAAGACAGGATTATGAAATATATATATTTTTAAATATTTTACTACCAATAAAAATTAGAAACCAATAAGAATTAATTAAGTACAGAGGTCAATAAAAATGTATAGTAGTCAGAAAGTCTCTAAATATATTTTTTATTCATCAAATTAGATGCTGCTGTAGGACTGCTGTAAATCTAATAATAATATTTAATTATATTACAATTCACTTAAAATATAATTCTCACCTATTCTTTTGACGCGGTCTCGATTGTACATATAATGCACCCATTATTATAAATATCATTACTATAATAGTAACTGATCTAGATATAGTTGATATAACTAATAATATTGGTAAAATAATGAAGGGCAGAATTGCGTCCATATCCACTTTCTTATTTGATTTATTCGAACCGTATGGCAAAATATCCTGAATAGTCATCGTTGTTGTTATCATTTTAATATAGTGTCTTAGTGATTGTTGGATGAAATGACTTCGGATTAATTTATCAAATTACTTTTCCATCTTTCTAACATATAAAATGTTTTCATCGTGATATTGTTGTTACAACATAATTCACGTTTCTTATTCCGTGGGTACACAATTTCCAAACAAAAAAGTAGTAACTACAGTAAGTACTCAATGTGAAAATTGTAGATTAAACGTCAAATTCATATGCATATGTCAATGTCAAGCACATTTTTGGTGACACTGACAGTAACTTGCGCGAGACTTTTTAAGTTTCACGCTGTATCCCCATTCCGTTCAGACACTCCGTTCCCTAATTTCCACCGAATTCTGGATGTGTTGACCGCCGAAGCTCAATGTCACGTTTTATCTCGACCTGACCGCAGAAATGAAAATATTAAATATTTCATATCCTCGAGTGGGAAAAATATGGAAGCTACATCCTATCGCGTGTATAGTCACACGTCTGTGCCTTTGCGCCATGACAAGGCCTAGCCTAGCCTCGCTGGCATGAGTTATCATATGAATACACTGTATTATTGTATACATTGAATATTGATTTTTATTTTGTAGGTGAAGGCAGTACTTTTACACGATCTCTCTTTTACATGCATTCTCTTATACATTACATTATGTATTTTTTACCTAAACTAAAATAAATACTAACCTATATAATAGCTTTGTCCATAGATCGTAACGAAGTTATTAGGCAAACTTAAGTGGCAAATAAAATATTTATTCCGAATTTTATATATTGTATTTTATTATAATGTTGTTTTAAGTTTTTTAATGTAATTAAACTAACTTGTAACTGACGTGTAACTTGTTTCATACCTTCACGGTTTAAAATCTAACATTCTATGCTGAAATATTCAGTCTTCGTACGAGGGGTCTTGCGCCCACTCATATTTGATCCTTTTCTTGAATCGTGCAAAGATAATAATTATCTGCTGCGCTAAAAGAAATTTTACTCTTTATTTGACACCTAAAAGCTATGGGTGTGTATTGAATCGTTTGGGGCTTAGGTATGCAGTACGTCTGTTCACCTAGCCAAGATCAGGGACCATTCACTATGTGAGCGTGGTTTGGACGAAGGTTGACATGATGAAACCTCCTAAACTCCTTCTCCAAAGGAAAGGAGGGTCCTTTTAAAATGCATTCTCTTCGTTTTTACCGTACAATCTCCTCTGTGTGTTCTCCATATAACGTAACATTGGCGTGAAGTGATTGTTGCTCAACTGGGACACTTAAACCGCCTAAATTATGAACTGAACTCAACTGAAGTCAGCTGTGTGTGAACATACAGCATATTAACTTTTTGAATAAAGATTTGTAAAATAACTAAAATGATCGAAAAAGTCCATACTCATTAAATGTACTTATTACGTTATAGTGTAGGCAAACTAATTCTTTGTGCTAATTTTGTGTATTTCGGCAATTCATGGTTGTGGGTTTGATCCGATCCCACTCGAGGAAATGAGGTATTTATTAAAATTTGTATGATCATTTCTTCGCTCTGGTTCCGAGGCAAAGCGAGGAAAACCTTTTCTCTTTTGCCGTTGAAGCAACAATTCACACATGAGAAAACGTCGTTCTTCGTCTCTCGGCTTCAACTCATACGGCACCCAATGCCCTTGCTTTTGGATCATTCCTAACGCTTTTAAACGTTTTGAAACTGTTGACGCATCTACTTGTAACATTCTCCCGAGATCTACTAATGTCTTTCATGGATCTTCTTCAAGCAATGCCTCCAATTCTTTCTCCAAATCTGGTTTAATATGAATCCTATAGTAGGTGCGTTATTTATTAAGTTACAGAAAGTTTAGTCTCAAGGGTTATTATAAATTATACCACAGCCATTGTGGTGAATGAGGTGAAAGTAAGAATAATGTAGATTTTATTATGTAGGTAGACACCTGAATAGCACTATGTAACAATAGACTTTCGTGGAAATGTCGCCGCAGTAAAAATTATGCCCTTGGCCTAAGTTCGATATAATTTGCGTACCTATGTAAAACCTTAATTAATATATATTTTAAAATAAATAGTTAACTACAAGTTTTTTAAGTTACATGCTATGGCCATGATTACTCCAATCCATATAATAAATTGATTATATTAAGCACCTATATTTATTTTTGGTACTTTCTCGTACATTGCTGTTTTCAGAGATTAAAATATAACAATTTCAATTGCCAATATTTCAAGAGGTTCGCCAACATTAGTTCATTTCAGTACGTTCATTGTGCCAATGCCAAGGGGACAAGGAAATCAACCAGAGTTTGAATAAAGAGTTCCATAATTGGTACATTACAGGCCGCTGATAAAATGTAATCAATTACAACATAGACTGTTACCTGCAACGCAATCTGCCTTTATTAACTTGCAATTAGTGCTATATGTTCATACTAAATGTTCAATGCTCATGTCGGCGACCTCGGGCCGCCAGCCCGCCAGCCCGCCACCATCCGTTCGGTTCCTCTAGTCTACCAGCAGGCCCGAGTCATCCGTGACACGACAGTCGACACACACTTGCGCTAGTCAGTCAACAACAGTTTGCGCGCGCACGCGTAACGTATCGTTACATTTTTTACCTTATTCGCCGGCAACGACAGTATTGATCGGGCCTTCGCCGCGAAACGGCGTTTCGAAAATGCCTTAGCGATTTTCATCAGACGAACATTATAAATTATAAGTACTCGAAGCAAAGGACACTCGGTTCAATGTTAATATTTATGGATTGAGATTATGGGGATTTTGTGGTGCTCCTGTAGATGTTAATATTAACGATATGTCGAAGGTAAGTGTACGCCAGCAGTTGTATATAATATGTTATATGTATATAGGTTACAGTAATCGCAATTACAGATTGCGCTAGCAGGTAGTTCCAAAATCATGGCCAAGGACGTTACTCAACTATATCATCTCACAGCCTTAAGAAACTTAGTAAAATAATCTTATCGAACAACTATTTTAAGTGGTTTATATGATAACCAAAAACTCAGTTTAAGTAAGCCATGCATAAATATATTTTTGTAAATTACATGTTCAAACATATCGTTTTAAGAATATTTATCGAATTAAGAATAATTATATTTTCTGAAACATTCAGATATTTTTTTTAATATAGTATGATAGCATCAATATACAACGTAGAAACAAAAGATGACGACCGCAGTTAAGCCCTCGGGTAATTCATCTACGAGTATTTGTTAATTTTCAACTAAAAGCAAACTAGTTTGTTAATAGAATCATTTTTATCGTAAGTAGTTGTTGTTATATTATGTACCTATATAATAATATATTATATATTTATACAAGTAGTATGTCGTAGTCAACTGGAGTCACAAATAAATAAAAAGATTAGAAAAAATATGGAAATAAGGGTAGCAAAATATAATAAAGAGTAATTGATCGAAGCGACAACGGCATAATTTGCAAGTTGTAATTTTTTTCTATATGTGTATCTACCCTCTTATACGATAATGTTCCAATTTTTTTACAAGGCTATGAGTAATATTGAAATAAATGGACATTATGTACACACTATAGACATAAACTAGTTATTTGTTAATCGTAGTATGTACGAAGTTTATCATACGTATCTATCTAGCTGAGTTCATGATAAGTGACGTAATTGCGTAACTCAGTGTTTGCAAACTAGAACATAAAATTTGATATACTGAGTAAAATTAAAAAAAAAAGCAAGCAGTGCGTAAAATAATTAAATTACCTAATCTATACAAATAATGAAAAAAATTTTTTTCATCAACCTAATGACAAATCATTAACATAATAATATTAACAGACAAAAATAGTCCACTTACAGCCACTAATTGTTATCTGAGTTATTCTTTGCATGATGTATGCACATGATAGTTTATGTGATTCAAATGACCAATACAATACAAATAATGAAATATCCAATTGGTAAAAGTGGAAGTTCATCCACATCCTCATTTGTACGCTTGTACGTTGTTCTGAATGGAACATTTATTGCATGATTACTTTACCTTTAAGCCATAAATACATGCACCGAATGCCACTATAATGAAAAATCAGAAATATAATAACATACTACGTCCATCACAAAAATGAATTCGGTTAATAAACACGAATTAAAGACTAATAATATATAATAAATTTAATTTATAATTTATACTTAATACATTTTGTTATTAATAAAAATGACATAAGACAGTA
>JBAIZZ010000335.1:438146-462043 GCA_037355905.1 Heliconius aoede
GCCTCAACAATTAATTAATTTTTTGTTTAAATAGATAACATATCTTACGACAATGGCAAAATTCCTAACCCGTCTGTGAGTATATTTTTTTGTACTCCCAGTTGTGGATATCTTCTATCATAACGTGGTAATTTAATTAGTTTCAAAGAGTTTAAATTCACATTAAAGTAATCGTTCTTCAATTTATAATTGACGACTTTAACAATATACTCTTATCTATCTATCTATATATTTTCAGTCGATCAATTCTTTCAATTTTCAATTTTCTTCAAAATTCAATTTTCGTTGAATAAGTACCTGCTTTACTTTGATATTCAAATAGTTTGTAATTCATTTTGTATTAACATGTTGAATTAAAGATATATTATAATGTACATACAATGAACAATGTTTATGTACACATTCATATCCTTTATGTACACGCACTGCTTTAAAATCACCACCCGTAACAACTCTTTGAAACGTAGTAAGTTAATGTTTGGTCAAATATCAAGTCACATTACAACATCGTGTTTATTTGCGAATGGGGATTTTCAAATAAATACCTAGTACTAGATAATTAAATTAATGGATTTAGTATTTATGCTAATAATGAAAAAAAAATGAAACCAGCTTCACGCTGTATCCCGCACCAGCATCCAGCAGGGTAGGGAACCTAGTGTTAGGACACTACGTTCCCCACTTTTTAACGCATTGCGTGTTGAGTGGCGGAACTCAACGCTAGGCTTTTTGCCTTGGTGCAAGAGCGACGAAATGAAAATTGCTATTGCTATGCTTACACAACGACCTCATTTCTAATAAACATAAAAAATCATAGAATATTTTACAAGTTCTTTCATACTAATCCAAGGTCTGTGATTTTAATTGAATGCGAGGATTATACTCACAGCAGCAGGTTGTGTGAAATAAATGAGAAATGTTCATAATATGTATACCTATATGAACGTATTTTTAATACATAATATAATGATATATTTTTTTCTATTATACATATTGCGGATACGCAAGGTCGTCGCACTTTTTATATACTCGTAAATGTTAATAACATTACATATAATTACTATACAGATATAATTTTTAATCTTCGTCCAAACGTTATATTACCGATGTTAATCTAATTGAAATAGGTATACAGTATACTCGTATCATATTGTTTAGTTTTCATACTATAAAATGCTTGTACTATATATGGATATAATTGTTATTGGTGATGTAGAATAATTCCCTGTTTAATATTCATGAATTCTTGTTAAAGAATGCGCTGTTTAGAGCATTAAGTCTAACTTAGACATTAAATCGCTGTATCTCGCACACAGCATGGTAGACAGATGGAATCTAGTGTTATGACACTCTAGTCCTCACTTTCCATCGATTTTTCGAGGTATTGCGTGTTGAGTGATGGAAATCAGCGCCGGGCTTTTGCCTTGGTGCCAGACCGAAGAATATGATTATATTAATATATAATAATTCATTCCCTCGAGTGGGAATCAAACCCACAACCGCCGCGTTATAGTCACACCCTTGTGCCACTGGGCCTCGGAGGCCTATGTCTAGACTTATTTTTGAAACAGGATTTAAATTTAGATATAAAAAGTTAGTCAAAATGTAAGTATTAAGGCTGTCTTTTTTAATTTCAGATACCAATTGACAGACATGGCAAATCAAGATCGTTAAATCCTTGCAGCATATACTCAAATGAACCTCCAAAGGTCAGAACTCTACAATTCAGCGATGTTAAAAATAGAGATATTGCTGATATAAACATAGCGCATGATTTAAAAAATAATGAAATAAAAGACAAGCTGTATTTTAAACCATATACATCTCTCATACCAAAAATGAATTTCAGTACAGAAAGAAGCGTTGAAAAAAATTCAAGGATTATAGATTTGAGAGTGAGAGATTTAAATGATATATCAAAAAAACAAGACCATAAAGTTGATAAGTTGACTAAAGGAATTATTAATGACATCACACAACATTTTGTCGATGACAAGGATGGTGATGCATCTGGACCCTACAGTCTCTTATTTGATTTACAAGCCAATTCTACTTCGTCACCGAAAAATACTTTATTAAAAAATGATTCATGGAATTCAAAGGTAGTGGAAGGAAGTACAGAGTCAAACTGCCAAAGTTTAAGTAGAATAACAAGCACACCTAATAAAACCTTAGAAAAATCACCAAATGTTATAAATTTTGATGAAAAACCTATGAAAGAGTTTGAATACTCATGTGAAAAAGACTTCAATTTTTCGACCAAAAAGCAGTTTACTTCTCATTCAAGATCAGATCTTAGCTTACAATTGAAATCTCATATACATTCTCGAACGTACGAAACGAATCTTAGTCCGACCGATAACTCGCTAAGTAGAAATAATGAAGAAAACTCTCTAGATGACAGCTTGGGCATACTAACACCAGACCAAATGGATGACATATGTTATTTAGAAAATGCATTTTCTCCAACAGTTGAGGGATTACCAATTTTCTGTGACCCAAATGATTATAAGGGATCTTCAGAAAACGGTGACACTCCGTCTACAGACAAAACAGAAAGTAACTCAGCGGCTTCAACAATACAAAACGATGGCTTCGAAAATATAGGTAATAAATGCAATTTGCGAGAACGTTTTGCGCCTATTGCGACAATAGATGCTATCGATTTACTTACTAACGAAGATAGTAACTTAAAAGCTTTTGGTTGCTCACTTGAGGAGCCCTTGGATCAACCTTGTTCATCTACTAAAGATGATAGTGATTTAGGAAATGATGATTGTGTGTCTAATTTAATTGAGGAAGAATTTTTACCATCTATTCATGGAAGTATATTAGAACCTATAAGTTCTATTGCTGATACAACAGTAAATTTGGAAATACCTTTAGATTGCAAACATGGAAATCTATTATTATCTAATAGAATAGAACAAACCCCTTCTCCTGAAGACTTACCCTTGGATAGTTCTGATATAAATGGTGAAATTAGTACCTACTCTCAATTTTCTGCATCAACATTACATGACTCGCAAACCTACTCGGACAGTAAGAACGATAAGTCTATGGAAACCTCCAAAGTTTCAAATAGTTTTATTACAAGTATTACGAGTATTACAAGTTTAGATGGTTACCAAGGCGATGGGGAAATGTCTAGACCTGTAAGTAGAAGTGCAGATCACAACAGTGGGCCACGTGAAGACCATTTAGAAATGGATTGGCAAAATATACCAGTACCAAGAAGAGTTGATCCTATGACTGATTCAGATTTTTTTACTGAAAGCGATGCAGATGGCTTAGATGAGCATATGCAACGTGGTGATCGCAAAGCTCAAGTGATCGATGGTGCTCTTTATGGAGGTAAAAATATGAATGGGAATGCTCCATTGATTGTTAATAGAAGTGAAGATTCTTGTATGGAATCGAGTGGAGTTTATACGGACTTCGAAAACCATCGTTGTTCTCCTGTATTTTTAAATGTTGTAACCGATATGTCACCAGATTCTACAATTTCTACACATTCAGAATGTAGTCAAAAGAATTCTGGCCGTGGTAAATCTAATTCTTGTTTCACTCCAATTGAAGATACATTGGAGGAACAAAACTCTGATATATCACATCATATTGATGAAGATATAACGCCAAAAAATACAAGCAAAAGAAATTCCCTTAATAGCGTAAAAGATGTAAAATGTAATGATAAAAATAAAGAAGAAAAGCGGAGTTTTACTTTAAAAAAATATAAAATGCCTAAGCGTGATGTACCCAGCAAACTAAAAACAATGCTTGCAAATCGAAAGTCTGACGTAGAAAATAGTATACAAAATAGCCCGAAAACTCTTAAGAAACCCGATAGACGGGATAATTTTTTGAAAAAGAATGTTATGGATCTAAAGACTGATTATAAAACAAAATCTTTTAAAGATATAAAGTCAAAAGTGGATTGTTCTTTCACATTGCAACGATCTCAAACATCTTGCAGCGTCACCAGAATGCTGAGTTCAAAATCCACCAACACTAACACAAAACCTAAGAGGTAAATATAGACTTCTAGTTAGATATTACTCTATTATCTTCCATTCAGCCATCTTTAAACTTATATGTTTGCAATTGATGCTATTTTAATTAACAAATTTACCAAGACGACATCTTTATCTTTTTATCTTTGACAATGGCAAATGTAAGCCTATTGTTTAATTTTCAGCCGCCACATGAGGATGCGAATGGATTTGGGTTCAGCAAACGGCAGTGGTAAAAGCAGCTTGCATAGTTCGCAAAGTGACATCAGCGCCACCAGTACGCCTCTAGGCAAACACTCAACGAGCCGCTTTCCATTAATACGTAAGTTTATTTGTTTAATTTATTACCATAGTGTAATAATTACACAATTCCTTACATAAGATTACCTGCAAAATACCCAGGTTTACTAAATTTGTTATTTGACTAGCGACCTGCTCGCGCCTTCACTATTGTTTATTTCCTACCCTAGATTATTGTTGTGTTGTAATAATATTATACATAAAAAAAATCAAAAAAGGACTGGCGCACGAATGGATTTCGTACTATTATATACAAAAACTCCAAAAAATAACAACCAATTTCAATAAAACAGTTATTTTACAATAATTAAGTCGAACAAAATACTCTTATATTGATATAACTTTTTTATTTATAAACCGATTGCTTTAAAACAAACAGTAAATGTTAAGAGAAGTTTGCCCAAATACAATAGTGAAGATTGCATTTAAATCTTCCATGTCTACACACCGATCACTTCCAATTTCATTATAACTATAGATATGTTATTGGGTAGAAACAGAAAATTATATATATGTAGGTATATAAAAAATAAAATCGTATTATTTATCAAGTTAGATGATTTCGAATGCCTTTGAATAATTTAAAATGTCCTCAATTTTTTGTTTTCATCATTATCTTTATCAAAAGTATGTTTTGGAGATTTAATATTAATATTTTAAATACCTTGTAAATGTTATAAAATGTCGTTTGTGTGCATATCGCAACATAAAACACAAAGAGGGGTTAATATAAAAGTCGGAAAACATATAAAGACTTTGTTAAAATAGCATTTGTTGTGAGTTTTTGGGATCTTTATTTAATAGACCTTTTTTATTTGTTACTAATTCTTGATGTTCGATTGCAACAAAACAAATCCGGAAAAATACTATTGCCTTATTTTACTTTAACAGACATGATGACGACTCCTGTAGAATTTTTAAAGCAATGGCTCACAAATCAAAATGTCTATTGTTTTACACAAAGGTGCTTTGTAAATTGTTTATTCTTCTATGTAATCGAAAAAAAACATAAAATTCTGGAAACAATATTTTAAGCCACTTGTTGTTGTCCATTTTATTTGAAACTTTTCGAATCTATTTGAAAGCCGTTAGTACTCAATATCCAACTATCGTAGTGACAGCCACTGCGCTATAAAGGCCACAAGTATATTCGACTTTTATTTGCACTGAACAAGTCTTGTTAAGTTTAAAAATATTTTTGAAATTTTTTCTTTCTGCTTATAATTTAGTTTGTATATAATTTCTGCATATAATTTAGTTGGACTAAGGTAAATATCTTAGTCCGATGTTGCAGACCTTATTTTTTATATTTAATATTTTTTGTAGTTTTATATAAAAGTGTAGATCATGTAATAGGGAATCCAAAAAAATTGCGATTAAATTTTTTTCCATAACATTAACCATTTCCGAGAAATAGCGATAACAAATGGCACTTTAGTTGTATTCTTCATAATAGTCATGTGTACGCTGAATGAGGAAAATAAAAAGTTTTATATTCACAGCTTCAGTCTATATTCAGAATATAGCAGAGTACGCAGCCTAGTGTTCGAAATAGTGCGTGTTGAGTGGTGAAACTCACTGCTGTCTTTTTCCGAGAGTGAGGAAATAATTGATTTTGCCGAGTGGTATTCGAACCCACAACGGTCGCGTTTACAACGAGGTGCAATGGTGCATTGCCACAATTTATTTTGAATAAATTTATTACCTATCTAGATGAGGCTTTTTTCTTAAATTTTTTTTCTAATGAGACGGAAATACGTCAGCATAGCTGCACGTTTGACTACACAACGCAAACTGAGTGGTGCTGGTACTGAGGCTGTTATACGGCAGCAAATGTCGGTAATACAGAAAAAATTGTGAAAGAAAGATGAATGTTCTGTGGAGCTGACTGAATCCGCAATGAAGAGATACACAGAGAACTCGGTTGACGTTTGAAAACACAGTATCGATGATACTGTGTTCACGAAGGTCTAGAAGGTCTCGAAGGTAAGCATAATGTTTCAGATATGTTTTATGTTATGAGAAAAAGATGCCGTCGTGGTACAGCGGCACAAGGGTGTGACCTTACCTGCTGTCCAATTTATCACTGTTAAATTAAGTAGATATTTTATATAGTGAATTCATTGTATATACACACGTTGTGGGCTGAAGCACCCAATCATGAAATGATTGGGTGCTTCTTGACATGGTGATACATCGTGATTTGTTTGACCTTGGCGTTTTCTACCCAGTAAAACATCGGCCAGATTAACGAGACCAACATTTTTGTATTTTTGAGCATACGTTTTTCACCTCGTCCACTGTGTGACTCCATGTGCCGCTGACAGAACACGTCGTCATGAGGGCCGATTTTATCTCTCTTCGTGCAGTGCTCTCTCTGCCTTGGCTACGGTCATGATAAGGCGTTTTGTATTGGACGTAGACGACCATGGTGTAATAAAGTGCTTGCCACATCGCGTCGATAAAACGATAAAACCGGACATCGTTCAACTGCGAGGAAAATATGTCAATTTGCAAAATTATTTGTATCCTGTATTTATTTGGCGTGAAGATCTCTTCACAAGGGCTCCAGATATTCAGTAATGTCATGTGATGCTCATGTCACATACAAGAAGCATCGACCACTCCCTCAATGACACTATGAATTAATATTTAGCAAGTTTTGTAAAAAAGAAACATTGTAATAGATTGCATGACGACGCATGGTGGCCTATTTTATAATCAGGTTGGCTGAGAAACATCATGCTATTGTGAAAAGATTAGATTAGAGAAAAGGAGATTCTATAGATGATTAGATCTATTACGAGACTTTCCTCCAGCATCATCAATACTGTGTTTGAAGGTCAACCGAGGTCAACTCTCTTACCATTCACTCTTCATAAATAATTTTGACATTATTTTATTACTAATTCTCTCTTATCTAAATTAAGTCACCTAAGCCGACTCCGCATATCCTTCGAAGAGATCACATCTCCACAGCATATTTTTTTCTTTCCCACCCTATTTCTATATTGTCTTTCCATATTCATATAGTGTCTTTTACTAAATATACGTAATATTTTCAATAACCGCTACTTTTATTTTGGGTTACCTTAATTCACCTACAGCTAATTTAACTATAAATGGTAATATACAGTGAGCCAAATGGATTCGCGAATATGAGTGGCGTAACATATTCTTATATTATTTACGTTACATTTATGTGTCGATGTTATCGGGGACGCGACATCTATATCTAAACATTAATTCTAGAAATTCCATGTGCACGATTGGCCATGATGAACGCGACATGTTGTGGATACGATTCCCACTCGATAAAATGAAATATTTATTATTTCTATTTTTTTCGCCTTGTCGCAAATTTAGTTTAGTTTCGTCTTTTTGTCGAGGAAAAGCGCGACATTGAGTTCCGCCACTTAATATGCAATGCCTCCAGAATTCGGCGAAAAATGGGGAACGAAGTAACTTAACACTAGGTTCCTACTGCCTACCCTGTGTGCGGGATACAGTGTGACGCTAAAAATAAGTAGCAATGAAGTTCAATCGTAATTTCCATTTTCTTTACCATTTCCATTTGAATAGCAAGTAGGCACTGATAGATAGATATGAAAAGTGACACATAAAAAAAATCGTGCACCAAACCAAAGTAAACTTTCTTAGGTTTTGTTAATTATCTTCAATAATGTGAAAATCTTTATTATTGGCGATTGTAAGTAACTATTATTTATATTAACAATTGATTTCGATCAATATTCTACTTTGCCAATGCAGTTGTGTGACCGTTGACGTTGTTTATGCCCCCTAATCAGCTGGGCCTGCACAAATCAATGCAAAAGGTCGTCGGTGGAGTGTCTCGTGCAGGCCCGCCGGCCGACCGCCGACCGCCGACCGCATGGCAACTGACATTTCCTCTTGCCGTCTAGTAAAGTTGGTGTAGTGAGTTAGCTGGCTCGCCACCCGCCAGTCGCCGGTGAGACGCGAGTCGGCGCGCGCCGTCTGCGCCACACTGTCGCGTCGTGACGTCACCGTACTACACGAAAAATCAATGGTCCCCCTCCGTCCCTAAGGTTAACTGCATACCGCATTTTTATCAAAGGAAAATGTGACCTATGTTAGTGAAGTGCTAAAAACTATAGTTCAATATCAAATGACAGGAATATACAAAAAGCAGCTCGACATGTGAACGGTTTACTTTCATACTAACCTATCTGATCTTCTTATGGTGTCATAATTTTAGTTATAATAATTTATTTTATTGATTTGAAAATTGTTTTTTTTTTATTAAAAAAAAAATACTGATTTTGTCATAGGCCTCTAGTGATTCAGATTTTTTTGTTTTTTTCTTTAAACTTTAGGGTGTTTCAACCAATAAATTAAATTATTTATACCAATAAATTATCATATTTATATTATGTAAAATCTTTCATACATAGATAGTGCCATCGCGTTACTTTAATTGAATTAGCGTCAGTCGGTTTGTTTGTAACGTCTCAGTGATAACTCTAAATGTCAGTCTATTATTACGACTAAGAAATGAGGGACAAAACAACTGTTTTATGTTGTTTGTAGTTTCTCAAGTTAAACGACCTTAACATTCTATTGTGCGAGAAAATACCGACTCTACGACTCCGTTTGTTCCTTTCGGTGCATCTGTACATAAACTCAAATTGATTTTATTTAGTAGTTTTTTTTAACCCGAAGTGAAAAATGTTATTTACTAATATTATATAATAATAATTCATATAGGCACAATCTTAATAAATACAGCAGCTCAGCTTTCCAAATAAAAAAAAATATATAAACAAAAGTTAAATAAGAAACTGAAGTTTAATTGATAAGCGTATTATTATTAACAGAATAAAAAAAAATCAGTTATTTACTAGCAAAAGTAAAACTTTCAATAGTATTGATTAAAAATATTGTTCTCACTCACAGCTCTCGTATACAACAAATTATAATTAAAACGTCTATGCGTACCTTTCACTACACGGCTAGCCATGTAGATCAACACGCAATAAGCAACTGAGAATTAATTCGCATAAAGTAATTTCTTCGACCCAATAATGTAATTTCAAATATTATTTACGCTTATTGTAACAGACACTTTTACATTTTTTTAATTTATTTTCAATGGCGTTAAACTTCAATTGAAAACTAAACGGCATATTTCACAACTTATAACGATTGTGACTAATAATTAATATTTAAATGCTAGATTTTCAATTTTTCTAGCGCTAATATTCGTACTTGGGTATTCTTTATAAAAATTTATCTTCCTTTTGTTAACATAGTAAATCTTATCTAAAGTCCATCGATCTTTCAGATAAAAGAGATCAACTTATCAAGTGTAAACTCTATCAGAAAACATCTGATATTTAGTTATGCTGTGTATTCAAGTTATTCTTAAAAATAACTTGAAAATAACTTTAAATATGTAATCTGTTTAAAAGTAATAATATAAATAACATAAATAACGTAAACCGCAGTCACGAGGCCTCAGCATACAGCTGACTGCAGTACATTTTATACATTTAATTAGTAGTTGGACAAGTATTTTAAAGTCCTTTTAGCAACCTGGTTGTTATATATTTGCCAAGGTAGCTTCTAGAATTGGAACTTTAACGGCGGTGCGGGTATAAAATGGTCTAATGGTCCACCAGGCAATGTTCACAAGTGAAATCCGCTGGAAGGCGATGCAGTGTAACGGGTTATTCTCGTCGATGGATTTGTTGACGAGCCGAGAAACGTTGACCCCGTAGGAAAGGCGAAATTGAATACATTGCAAACTATCGGACTACTATAGAAGAAACGCCGACCAGGCATAATTATATAGAATGTGATGTACAAATAAGCGCCGCAAACAATAAAATGACAGACAGACAAAATTTATATAGCAAAATAAAATTTTGAATAATTTAAAGTGTCATATAAATGTCAACTTGGAAGTTGGATTTAGCATAACTGTTACTCATTTGACTTTAATACATCGATATTAAATGCGTTATTTATTATGCAGATAGATAGATAGCTTTAAAACCTACGTGACACAGCAACTATTAATATATTAATACTTTGACCCATATTACGTTTAACACTGCTTCGACTGTATTGGTTTAGAAGCAAATCCGACGTCATAGCGCTTAGACGTATATTTAATAAGTATTTCATTTCCTTTTTAAGTATTATATTTTAAAATTTACAATCTAACAATTTTTTAATACAATTTTTCCAAAGTCCACTGCAATACTATTTAGGGCCCGTGTGGCAATAAAAACTTGTCAACATTGACTGCAGATACTCTTGAGACATCTTTCCACTCATGCAACTAATGTCTTGCCAAAAGTGATATAAATTATTATCGATTAAGATTATTTATTTTATATCACAATTTGGTCTCGCCTACTGCTGAAACCTGCGACTAGAGTGTGATTGTGACATTGACAAACACTAGCGAGGTTTATTTACTTAGAACATTTGCAAGTGTACCTGCGGTCCTAGTGTATCTATGTGTATATATTTTATAAATGTTCCCATATAGTCAAACAAATTTGTTAAACATTTATTTTTTGCCTAAATTTAAGAATATATATATCGTCGCATAATAAATCTTCCAGGACGTAGAAGCTTTTTATATATTTCTGTATGGAAACGAAAATATCTATATTTAATTTTCCTATTTTAGACGCTATATTTGCTAATTGACGCCGTTGGGGCGCGGTGGCAGAAGCATATGTCTGTATACGCGACGATTGTGGTTTCGATTTCCACTTTGGAGAATGAAATATTTAATATTTTCATTTTCCTCGCTCCGGTAACCTCCTCTCAACACGCAACGCCTCGAAAATTAGTGAAGCTAAAAATATGCTTATTTAAATATCCTACCCAAATATGCATATTTATGTAGTATTAGGTTAAAGTGATGTGGAGTGGAGTCTATAAATGAACGTCAATGTATAAAAACCAGCAAGTGCGAGTCAGGCTCGCCCACCGAGGGTTCCGTACACAAATTTTCTTAAACAGAACCCTTTCATCGGATATCTCACTTGAAATAGCGGCTTTCATACTAAATTTTCCTAAATAAGTACTATCTGTAGATGCTAGCTGCGGAATTTCATAGTTCCAGGTTAACTGCAAGTAATATTCTTTATTAATTTTGATTCCATTTATATTGTCGAAATACGCGTTTTTTACTATATAAGTTTTCAGATTTTCTTGTAAAAAAATTGTGAATATTAATAGAAAAATACAATTTAATATTAATTAATATCCTTTTCAATTAAAGCAATCAATTAAATTATTACTTTAGTATCGTCTGTGTAATAAGATGCTACTCAGAATCGGTTCAATCTAACTTTATGTGTAATCTTAAACAATTATTGACGTAATCATAGACGTAATTACTAATGATATTTAAGTAGATTCTGAGAAAAAACTTAGATACAAGATTTCAAGTCATGTTTTATTAACTTAGAATTTAATAGAACGAAACAATTTAATAGTACACTTGCACAGCCGCGATATACTTCGTAGTATGTACATATATATGAACGTGTATATGTGTATATGTAGTGAAATAGTATTGTCTGGTCGTGTGAATTTAAAGTAAGCCATCCGTTATATTGATAACGTCTATAGGAAATTGTAATGATTGTGCAAATCAAATTTTAACGGGAAATATACTGCCTAATTGACATGTTTGTAACGAGATTCGATATCGAATTTTTATATAAAAAATACTATTTTAAAACTAAAAATTCGCATTTATTTTTATATATTAGTATTAATTTAATTATTATTATTTTTATATATTTCTTGTATAGAATTGAAATTTCTATTCTCTTATTATATACTAGTGAACGGGCGCAGCTTTGCCTATTATAGGATGAATTCTAAAAAAACCATGAAACACGTGTTCAATTAAACATTTTTATGAGTCTGAATTTCAAATTTGATAAAAATCCATAAAAAAACATGGGGTTGGACCCCAGTTTCATCTCATTAGGGTTAAAATTTTTCAAAATCCCTTCTTATTGGATGTCCAGATTACGAAAATAAACTACTGTCCAAATTTCACGTTTCTATGAACGGCGGTGACGGCTGTGCGTGCGTCTTACCTCAGTCAGTGGAAACATCTTTTTTTATATACTCGTATGTAGAGATAATGATGATCGTCATCTGCCTTTAATGACGTTCTCGCTAAATACATCTGCATTAAATTATTAAACGTATTTACCTTTAATGATGTACTGTTATGTATAATTAAAATTATAAAAAAATCTATTAATTTACAATTTTTATAGCTATTTAAATTCTATTTACGAATTTCAAAATAGAAAATCTAAATTAATAATATGTATTTAACACCTCTCTATGTTTTTTTTATTCTGTAGCTACTAAAACTTTTTTGCTTTCTAATCATTTACAAAGTTAATTCATATTATTTGTTAATATTTCCATATAAATTGTATTTCACAATTTATAAAGACAATTTGATGATGTATCTATCTATTCGATTGAAATATGAACCCACAACTACGCTGTGTTACGTTAGAGAATAATATTTTTTTATCAACATAGCTTTATTGTTATAAATAAAGTAATGTTGAATACCATTGCATTTAAACAAAGGTATGACGAGGAACTTTTTGTGGTTTCTTCATGCGGTCAAGAACCAGTTTCGTAGAGAATACAGGTGCTTATGGAACAGGTTCCATATTGTTGTGAACGCTTAGATAAGTAGTGTATGTCGTTTTAACCGTATCCAACATGCTTTTACTGGAGGAAGTTGCCGCTATGATGTAGCGGTAGTGTCAAATTACTGCGTGAGCTACCCCTATTATAAATAATTGTTAATTTTGATCTAGTTTTTCATGAAATATAAGAGAAATATTACTATAAATGTATATTTTTTTATTTATATACATAAACTTTCTAAATCGCGTGTTTATATCTTAAGTGTCTTTGTATTCATATATTATATTGTTGAATAATATATAAGTTATAAACTAGAAAGTATTTTATAATCGACAAGCGATTTAAGAATAAATACTCGACTAGAAGTTTTCACTCAGTTATGTTTATTAGAAAAAGTGAGTGCTTTATCTCCTGACTATTCGCGCGACGCAAAGGAGGATAATGTGTTTTATTTATCAGTCTAGATAATATTACATATATTAATGTTTCGTCTTATGTAGAGTACAGAGTAGAGAACCAGTATGTTGACGGATTTTGATGATTTAATTATCTTTGTAGTTTTCACCACAGAGATAATCAGATGTCATATTGTCCAAAAAGTATATTAAATTGACGATCTATGTGAAGTGGGGTGTTGTTAAAAAAAAACTGAAAAATATTATTTAGGTAATCTGTAGAAAAATAACAGCAATTTTTACTAATTTTAACAGATAATTAATACTAATATTTCGTTATTCTGTCCTTATTAAGCAGGCTTAGTTAGAGTGATAGCCTAAAAAAAAACTATCTGAGAAAATCGAATTCCGGTTGAAATCCTTACTTTTGCTCTACCTAGCAAGTCTAAAGATATTTGTAAAATTAACTTTAACTGTTAAAACGCTCGCGTAACCAGCAGCTAACGCGTTGAGACTCCGCAAGTTGAAAGTTACGTGATTCGACTTAACTTATGTTACTTTCGATCGTTAGGTTTGATAACCATGTGAAGTTCGACTGTCAATGCCTTAGTAAAAAATTGTGTTCTTTTTTTTTGTCTCTTTAATAATTGTTTATTTATAATTATTAGTAAATATATTAGTTATAATAACTTTAAAGAAGAAGTTTTTTTCTTTAAAGAAAGTAGAAAGAAAAAATTAAGAGAAGAATTTTGAAATTATAAATCATTGTAATGTCAATTTAATTTCTAATTTAGGTATATTTCAATAAAAAATACACTTAAATGTAACTTAAATGTGAAGCGCGTTTAAACAATTATTTTGTATCGTATTACATTGTGGTTACGTTTACAAGGAGCCTTGAATACAAACATGCATAAACATGTGAACATGTATAAAATCGTGATGGAGCTTGATCTCATTGAGAATCGTAATACTTAATCGTAGTTAATTAATTACCCACGTAAAAATTAAATATGGCTGCAGTAATAATATAAAAAAATATATAATTTTTCTTAAATTAACTTTCGCGATTTTTAGGGAAGATAGTGTACTCGTACATTTGACTATGGACAAAATATACACGATTTATTTGCTTAAAATACTTTCATATAAAAAAAAAGTCTATCTAAGTCAGCCTTTTTGGACGCACACCCATCTAATGTATCTGTAAATCATACCTGTAATACAATATTATATAAAATATACAGTGTGACGTTGCGAATAAAGAGTCTCCTTTAATATATCTAAAATAGAAGTGCATATTTGCCGCTGAGCGCATATCACAACCAAAGTCGGACAATGATAAACCTCAATTAACTGAATAGTTTTGTTTCTTGAGCGACACTACGTACTAAGTATGTACATATTTTCATGCCGGATGTATATCTTGCAACTCGGTGATGCGATCGCTTGTTGAGATTAATAGATGTACAACTACTTTATGAATTTATGATTTACCTGTTTGCCTACAGATATGAAATTCATATAATATGATATTAACTTGAACGTAACTTAATAGTGGCTACAGGCGTTTTTTGTGCTTTATCTATCTTTATCTAGGTAATCGTAACAATTAATTACTTTTAAAAATACTAGTAGTTGTATTTTTACAAGTAACAATATATATTAGAACCTGTGCGGACTGTAATTTAACGTATCAACGACATATCTAGTGTTATTTTTAACTTGTAAACTCCACGAGCTCTATATTAAATAAGTTATTCTAATTTCGGATAAAAATAAAATGTTTTGGACAGGCGTAACCGGTAAAAGTTTCACAAATGGATAAACATAATTTATGAACTTAAAATAAAATATAATTAGGTTTAACGATTCAGTAAAAGGTTTATTCGTCGATGGCGACGCACGGTGTTCCCTTCGCGCGACTGCATCTTGGAGTCCAGCCAACGCTGGCTTGGTGATGTTTTCTTACGACGAAATTCCGCCAAAACTGTTGCAATACAACGACCTCATTTTGAGCCACCATGTTTATGTGAACAAGTCGCAGCACCATTGAAATAGAAGTAAATATATCAATAGAGTTCTATATTTGCATTGCTGCCTGACTTGTATCATTATATTATATAGCAGATATCAAAATCAGGATTAGGAGAGGTTAGGCAGAGGTTACCTAGTGTTAAGACACTCCATTCCCCACTTTTCGTCGAATTCTGGAGGTAGTGTGGCGTGTGTAGTGTTGAGTGATGGAGCTAAACGCGGTTTGCCTCAACACCAGAGAATAGATATGGAAATAGAAATTTAAATAAATATTTCATTTCCTTGAGTGGGGATCGACCACCATCAGTCACACTTTGTTCTGCTGCGCCACGACTGGCCTAGCATGCTCATCAAGCTGGTAATTATAATATTCCATGAATTCTATTTTCATAAATTATTTGCCGGCACTAATCTGTTAGTATGAAGAAGCGTCTAATTTTTCATATGTTCTGGTGCTATACCTATCCATACATAATTCAAACAAATGCAAATCAAATCATGGTATCCTCTCTGCGTATTAGATCATAATATTCACTCGACCGGTGCTTCTGCTCTATTTACTCATCAGACAAAGACGGTCTCGTATCATTTATACTTGAAAATCTATATGTGAACATCTTGTCGATATCAGTCAAAAATATGTCGTGAGTTATCATGAATTTATCTTCAATTTTTATGACGAAAGGGTGAATTTTGTCACTTAAACAGTTTATTTAAAAATTAAATATATATATATATTATATAATATACATTATATATTATAATACTTATTATATACTATATACCCTATTGCAATCAGCTTAAATTTACAACAAGCATAAAATAATCCTGGGTTTTTATTGGCCTGTTATTGCATTTTTATTAGATTCTTGTCCCTATTTAGAAATTCTAAATTTAATAAAGAATATTTTGAAATCTACACGCATATTTTTAAATATTCTGTTTTATTCCTTAATTAACGGGTTCTTAACATGACAGTTGAGTATTAGTCTCTTCGCCAATGTCCCGTTGTATCTATGAAGAACACGCGAAGAAGGTTTTAGGGTAGAAAAGAGAGAGAGAAGAAAGAGAGACACAGTATAGAATATAGCATAAGTAGCAACAATATTTTTATTATTATAATTAATATATATATATTTTATTATAATAACTTTATTATTTTTACTATTGGTTTATTCTCTGAATCTTCCATAATATATGTATGTACAAACGTCATCAAAAATCTTTGCTTAACTAGTTATAATGCGGGATTCACAGTACAATGTGACTTGTTTAACATTGTAATATATGTACAAGTAGAATTACCGTCGGTCATTCGCTATTAATAGTTTTTGCTATGTAATGTGTAAATTATGTTAAAAAATCCTTGAAAGTTATTGAACCGCGAGGAAATCTTTGTTTTTCGTGAATTCGTGAAGCGTTATGTCTTGTTTTAAAAAAATATTGTTTTGTAATGTTTTTATTACATACATATTTGAAACTGTTTCTAAGATTAAATTGTAAAAATTAAAATTATAATAATCGTGCGTGTCTAGATATATTTTCCAGATCGGGCTTGGACTTCAGCTTTGAACAGATATGTTCGTGTAAAGATTCTTTTCCTTAATATTTCAAGGTTAATTTTGGGCACAAGCCTATTCTGGAGTGGGCACGGCCCACCCGGCGCTGTCTATTCCTTGGTCCATCGTTATTATTTAATATATATTTGAGACCACGTGCCGCAGTGGGACAACGTTCAACTTTAAACGCGAATATTTTCATTTCTCTGTTCTGGTAACACAAGGTGCGGTGTTAGGGCGTAGAGAGAACGAACAGTAGAACCTATAGCTTAAAATTACGTAGATAGAGTGACTACAGACCTATGAAACTGAACCAAAAATTTAATATTTTTTATCATCTAAGAATCTCTCACATAAATATACTTAGATAGATACATAACTTCTCTTAGTAATAAATTTTTTCTAATTTAAAAACATAAAAATGTATTTCAGTTAAAATACATACGTATAACATATGTTTTGACTGAAGCGCGTCGATGCAATAAGTTAAATGTATAATATTACTTAAACCTTTCAAAGTTAGTCTTCATGTTACACTCCCGCGTGTTAGAGGGGCTTAAAATATGTATGTAAGTGTCCGCGCATTAATTTAAGCTTTCACAAGTAGGTAATAAGTATAATACCGTGGTGCATTGCGAATTATTCGGTTTGTATCGTTAATAAAAACACTTGAAGTACGTTTTATTAATATATCGTTTTTTTTTTAATTATATAAGTTGTTTACTAACCAGTTTGGCATTTATCGACAGTCAAAATATTTCATCTGGTCAACATAAGTTGTTGAACACATATTAAAATATCATTTTTAAAAAATTTATTATTAAGTACAATAAATAAATAATATAATTTTATTAATACAATAAAATATCTATATAAAATATCGTAAGTATACATTTTACAGATACACAATTTATGTCAAAGCTATTTCAGCAACTAAATATATTACACTAGAACACAAATATCCTTTGAAAGGACTCCAGTGCGTCTTTAAGTTATTTAACCCTGAAAGCGGTGCTTCCAAAATAGATACAAACCTTTGGAGAAGTGGCAACATTTTAATGACTAATACAATTTATTACGGGAGTGTACTAGTAGTGATACCACATGTTCTGATTGTGTGATCTCTTGATATTAAAAGGAGTTCATATTGAGATACGATTCCTGTATTTTATTTGTATTTAAGCATAGACCTAAGATATTTTACTTATATTGTATGTATGTATATACGTAATGTAGTTTTTTAGATGTTTGACGCTTATTACTTAAACTATATACATGTTCACTGGTTTACGAGTTTATTTAAAACATGAGCTGAAAATAAACAAATTAAGAGCTTACGATGCATTCATAGGCTTGACGTTGAAGTTAATAGGCTTTTCCATCGGCTAGACAGCCAGTCATTTGAGATAGGAAATTGAGTCGTCAGTTTGTTACTACTCTGCTCTCACTATAATATCACTATATCTCCTGTTTTGTGTCCGTTTCACAATAATGTATACTATATACGAGTATTAGTTATATATTAGTGACGGTTACACTCCATTCAATCTGTATTTAACTTGTCAAGGAAAACTTTTACACAAATAAATACGTTCCAATAGAAAAATAAAATGTCAAATGTATTAAGTAAACTATACTAATTATAAAGTTTGACTGATAATATTTACCAAAATAAACGCCATTTAACAAACAACTAGTCAGCGTCAGTTCTAAGAAGACCAACATCTTTAGAGAGATGTTAATTGACGTAGGATCAACAGCGAATTACCATTATTTGTTGATCCTCCGTTCGCCGCTTGTCACGAAGATATTTGTTGTCATTGAATACTATCTTGAAAGTGGAGAGGGTCTTCAGAGTTGGTCGCGGATGACTCGGCTACCGAAATAGATGAATCCAGTGCAATAATATCAACGTAGCTAAATCACGAACCTAATATAAACTTATTACGATAAAGTGCTTGCAATACAATGACAATCAAATTCTTCTATAAAGTTTTATTTCATGCCTGGATTTCTCTTTATTATTTTTTACATTTCGCGTGTGTGTTTTTTCTTATATGGTTTTTTATTCACTTTTTATCTTGTGATGTGTGTAATAAGCAAATCGTATCGCAGTACTGACATTATGACATCATACCTTATTTCTTTATATTATAACTGGTAGGTACGGAGCTGCTGTTCAAACAACTAAATAGATATATATGATGGGTAACTACGTTCTTACTTGCGTAGTTGATAAGGAAGATCGTAAATGCCCCTAGACTAGGCACGTGGCAATATAAGTGATGTGATAAGTGACTAGTTCCTAAAACTGTATGTGAGATATAAGCAATGCGTTCGTTTTGATGAAGATCCTGAAGATGGGAGCGCACGGGTCCAAAGAGAAACTTTACAGGGGTGCTTCTGAAAAGTATCCGTCCAAACTGCCTGTTCCTAATGATAAGGCGGAAAAAAAGTATAAGCTAGCTGTAAATCGAGAGAGATTTGGATCGTTTGGTGCTAGAGGTAAGCTGATCTATGAACGTCAATAATAAAAATATAAATGTCTCATTTCATGATAAATCGGTAAAATTTGGGGACAAGTCTAATTTCAATTTTTTTTTGTAATTTTTAACTTTTACAAATAGTGATATTCTGAATAAATTGTAAACTTCTAAATTGAATATAAGGCGACGGTTTTGTCCAATATTAACATTAAAACGAGTTTTTTACCTTATTTATATTTTACCTTGTGACTTTCCTTGAAAGTGCATGATAAAATTCTCTTTTGAAACATATTATTAATTGAAAACTTGTTAAGTCTCAGACTCGGGCTGTGTTCTGTGTAATTCTAGAATTCTTAAGAAGATGTATCGTACTTTTACCCGACTGTAAAGGAAGGGTTATGTTTTTATATTATAACATGGCAATAATCACGAAAACGAAGTCAAAATGGACATAAATCGTACGCATCGTTGTTCTAACGAGCAAAATAAAAGTCAAATGCACATAAAAGCATATAAACACGAGTAATCTCTTCCAGAAGCCTTATAGGATTCACGTTGAGATATATGTATATAATGAGGTTCACGTGTGCGGCGTGTCTATTGAAAATAACTTATAAATTATACGCTTAATGATATACACAATACATAAATATCTAAAGCATTTCTAACTTTCCAGACCAATGTAACGTTTGACGCGGTGACGTGATTGTGATAATAGTCGCATGTTGCTAAAGAAAACATATTCATGAAGTTTTTTTTTTTAATCTTAAAGCATTGTGTAAGAGTCTTCCCACAGCCGCTGCGCGCACGTTTTTGCTTCAGATATGTGGGCTGTCGGATTATAAAATTTGCTTATGAAACGATATAATTTTTCGTCCGTATTTTATAAACGCTCTCAAGTCTGAAATCGATCTTGAGATGTCCTTTTCTTCCATAGATATGTAATTTACAAATGAAAATGACATCTCAAAACCACTTCAGACTTGAGAACGGCTTATAAATGTTAGTCTTTTCTTTAATTTCAATTGTATATAACACTATACTACTTTTATGTGTAATAGGTTAATTGTCATATTTAATAGGTCGAAGGCTTGCTTATACATTTTTTGAACTTTACATAAATTAAGTTTTTTTAGGGTATTAATTTCGTATTCGTTTTCTTAAACCAGTGGAGATATACATTTTTTACTCATCTGTAACAACTGCACTAAACATTTTTACTATAAACTATTAACTGTAATATGAAGAAGATCATTGACTCTATATACATAAAATTTCATTTTTATCAGTAAAATAACAATTTATTGGATAGTTGAATGCAATTTCAATATAAATGATTTGCATAAAAATTTCACATGAAAAAAATTGAATAGCGGTAGCTTAGCCATATTTACGAGCACAATGACTCTAGTTAGTTAAACTAGACTTTTATAACATGTCGTGAAATTTTATAAAAACTATATTTTATAACAGTTCTTTGTAAACGATAATATTATGTTTTTTTTTACAACTAATTGTTATAATTGCAATCAATTTTTTTTTATGTCGGATAAATATTAAATGTCGCTTCGTCTGAATTTTGAAAGTTTTGCTGCGTTATGTAAAACTAGTGCATCTGGTTTACTTTCGTTTGAGTCGTTATTTTTCAATTGGTATCATAATACAGGTGTATTTTGTTACTAACATTTCAATTGAGTTTTTTTTTCTGTCGTTATAGTTATTTAGAAATATTTTGATTGTGTAACCATAAGATGTAAAATAATAATTTATTTTATAATAACTGAACGCTGGTTACTGGTTAAATTTGTGTGCATACATACATCGAATGTCTATAGTACCTACTGAGGTAATTTAAGGGTATATTTTTTTATTAAAATTCAAATTGTCTACGTATCATATATATTATACCACGTTAGCAGAACGAGTAAATGTTAAATATTTCATTTCTTCAAGTAGGAGTCGAACCCACAACCTGTCGCCTTTACAGTTGTACAACTTTAATGAATAATATTTATCGTCCGAATTTCACGCATCGCATGGGACCGACAGAAATAACCTGTTGTTAAGGAAATTCTGTGCTGGTTGGAATAACCCGATATTTGCAGAGCCAGCACGTGTACAATTAATTATATTTATTTCCTTAAAATGAAGTTTTTTTATGACAAAAATTATTAATATTTTACAGGAAATGGAAAGAAGCGGGAAAGCACCCTGACGCCTACGACGCCGAATCGTCCTTCTCCGGCACCCCAACCCACACCCACTACCCGTGAGCCATTTCTTTTTGAATTGATTCTGTATAGCTATAAAAAAATACTACGCTGCTATTTGCTTTTATATATTAGAATGATTGCTTTTATCAAATCCATCGAGCTAAAAATCCTTTAAAATTTGTCATTTGATATTAATTTGGGGCTGTCGTGGCGCAGTGGCACAGCGTATTACTGTAAACGTGACTACGGGAAATATAGATGTTATAAATTTAATACTCTAGACTAAAAACGCGCTCGCTTACATTTATTTTTATATTATAAGGAAATAATGTTTAAAAATATGTATTTTTAAATAAAAAGTATCCTATGTCTTTTCTAATAAATATAGAAATATGTGTACAAAGTTTCATGATTTTCAGTTAAGTAGTTTTGCTGTGAAACACCAACAAACTTACTTTCACATTTATAATAATAGTATGATGATGATAAGACAAAGCGCGGCGTTGAGCGGCGGTCCCTCTGCCTACACTGCTACATGCTGGATAGAGTGTGAAACTAAAAATAAATTAATCTAACCAAATATTATTTGTCACAAAGTGTTTGTAATCCTGGCCATTAAACAAAGTCAAATACGTCCCACCGGCTCTATTTGGGTTGCGCGTGTTTCCTAACACGTTGCGCAATCTGTACGTAAACAATAGCCCGCAGAGGTTGTCCTTTAAAAAAAAAAGTATGTCGAATAGTAAACTGTTTGATTAGTTTCATTCGGTGACTTGCAAATATGCACGTAACAATGTACATTGTGAAGTACAAACAAATGTCTCTTTATTTTGAACAGCTCCTCTGCTTTCTGTTTTTTTTGATTGTGTATAGATAGTGAACAGCTAAGTAAATATTTTGCAAATTAACTTAATCGTAGACATTTTTAGTTCGTAAAATGTTATTCACTTAAAAGAAACTACTACAGTAACTGAAATACTATAATCATAAATCATTAAAAATATATTCCTAAAGTAGTACTAACAACTGTTATTTTTCAAAGAAATTCAAGATCTTATTTTTTAAATAATAATTATTATTTGCAATTTAACTAATTGTTGGGTGCAATTTCAGTTAAGAAAAATGGCGTCGTGCAAAAATTGTCGTCGTCGCCGGTGGCGGTGCGCGCGCGCACCTCCCTCGCCCCGCCACCCTCGCCTCGCAAACCCGTTCCGCACCGAGTGCCTGCGCAGAGACCTAACACACTTGCTACGAGCAAAGGTTAGTTTATATCATACTGATCGTTGTCCACGAATTTATCTGCGCAGATATTCAATTTATATCTCAATAACTTATTATTAGAGTACAAAGGCACAGCGCGCGATTGTAAACGCGAAAAGAAGAAGAAAGTGAAATATTTAATATTTTTATTTCCTCGCTCTGGTAATGAAATAAAGTGCGGTGTTATGTTCCGCCAATCAACACGCAATGTCTTCAGAATCTACCAGGAAGTGGGGAACGAAACTGACTTAATATTAACGGAGTGTCTTAACACTAGGTCCGCAGTCTCTCTCTGCCGTCTCTGCTATGTGCGGGATACAGCACGAAGCCCAAAAAATATATAAAATCAGGTTTAGGTAATATTATTCAACACCATACCTCTTGTGTTATCGCTATTTATATCAGAACAAATGACAGTGATCTATCTATAAATATGAAAGGAGATGTTCCCACTGATTGAGGTAGAACGCACGCATAGCCGTAGCCGCTGATGGTACGAACTTCAAATTTGGACAGATGCTTATTTTTGTAATCTGGACATCCACTAAGAAGGGACTTTTTATAATTTTAACCCCAAAGGGATGAGATAGGATTTATTAAATATTCATATAGCGAGCCAAGCCGCCCAGGTCGGGTAGTATTGATATAAAGGTCCACTTTTATAATATTTATGGTAACCAAAGATTGCAATATAATATAAAGAAATGTTTCCCGTTTTCCGCCGAGTTTCCGTCGAGACGTAATGAGTAGCGGAACGCAACGCTGGGCATGCTTGCTTTCATGCCAGAGCGAATAAATAAAAATATTAGTTAGTCATCATTTATTTCCTCTAGTAGAGATCGAACTCATAACCGTCGCATTACAGTTTCACCCCTGCGCCACGACGGCCTGACTTTTTATTTCAACACAATCCACTTAATTCTATTTGAAAGTAACTTGA
>JBAIZZ010000336.1:0-60497 GCA_037355905.1 Heliconius aoede
TGGCTAGTTTTCAAGTGGCGAAAACCCATTAGGGGAGTATTATACGACGTGAGTAACTCACAGATAAGGATATTTTTGCACAACTAATACGATCCTTGTCTTCTTATTTTATATATATATATATATAATTAAACAGTACAAATATTTTGTCTGTACATTAAGTATTTTTGACTGTAATGGATAGAGTCCCTCTATTCATTTCTTATTTACTATGTATTGATTGTGAAAATAATTAATTTTAAATTATGTTTTAACGCTAGGGACTCGCTCGTGGCTTCGCCCGCTTGACCTGCATTATATACTATAATATTGCAAACTATATTGTATACTTATATTAGACAGTAAAGTTTCAAGACAGTAAAGATTTTTTTATAAATATATAGATTATATAATAACTAAATATAACTAAATAAAAATTCTTTAATTGAAACATTTTATATGCAAAGTTCTAATAAATAAATTTTGTAACAAAAAACAAACCGATTTAAAACAATAAACTAAAAAGTATAAAATAAATTTACTTAACATAAAGCTAAAGTTGACGTAACGTAATAACTTTGATTTTGTTAAACAAAAATAATTAAATAAACATTTTATAATGTTGATGTCGGTGCCAAGTAAAACAATCATGTTTAGTAATTTGATATATTTGTAGTAGTTGTTGTAGCAGTGGCTTGGCACATATTTTTTGCCCTAACTATTCTAATTATGATATATTATACAAATGTCACAAAAATCTGGATTTAGAATATAAAATTGCATATTCGTGAATTAATAATTAATAAATGTATCGATAACGGAAGAAGAACCGGATCGAATATGTGCCAAGTGGATTCGAGAATACAAATCGACGTGTTTCATAAGAGACGCTTACATGTGCGATATTCATTTGCTTTCAGTTTTCATTCTGTGCGTACATTTTATAGAAAAATATTACATAACTAGTAACCCGCTCGCGGGTTCGCTTGCTTGTACAACACAGTTATTGAATTAGATGGTCGAATGCAATGCTTCGTTTTTATTTGAGAATCGATTAAAATGAACAAACACTAGATGTTAAGATGGAAGTTCGTCAAAAATCAATAGTGAAAACTGAATTTAAATCGGTTAATCGCTTTTTCTGAAATTCGCGTGAACAGACTCTATAAATTAAATAAATATTGTTTGGGCTTCTATTACATCAACAAATGCCCCCCAAATAATAGATTCTCTCATAAATCATCCACGTACAGACAGCGACGAGTTACAGTTTTATTATATGTACAGATTAAATATGACTATTACGATTTCGAACGTTTATATATACCACAAAAGTAAATGTTCATTGTCGTTACATAAATATCTAGCTTTTATAAATGAAATGTGGATAATCGTTTATCTTATAACAAAATTTTAGTGACATATTAGCTTGTATGACGTGTTTGTATACTAATAGTGAAAAGAGATTTTAATTATATAACGGATTAAATTGACTACAAAATTAATCGTATACCTACATACAAGTTTTTATTTAGACTTAGTTTGATGATATTATGTAGAGTAGTAATGCATATAGTAGGTCAGCGTCTGTAAACGGGATGATATAGTGCGGCGTAGAGTTCCGCAAATCGGAATGTCGCGAATTTCAAATATGCAATGGCACATTTGATCACGACAAGTCCTGAAACTTTATTTTCTCTGCTTATTCTATTATATACAGAATACTATATGAGGAGATATTTATAATGAACTAAGATGTATCGCGGTTCTCCTTACATGTAGTAAAACTAAATTAACTTTAATAAAGGCAATAAAAATAAAAATAATTTAAAATTTCAATTGTAAGAATTTGTTTACTATTAACATTTTACTGTTCACCGAAATGCATTTGGACTTTACACCATTCTATTTAAACTCAGCGTGGATTGTAAGCGCTAAAGTATAAATGTATTATAGAGTCGATTGCCTAAACAAATATAAAAAGGCCGAATTAGTAAACACATTGTACTATACGACAAATCGTTAGAAATGGACGCCGGCCCGGTTTGCAGTTTATTTCTTCAGTTACGGCTAACGACGGGATATAAAGTGAAATTGCCTTTTAGACATTTTATTAAATGAATAATAGTTGCTATAAAAATGCTTGATTTATTTTTGTTTTAAAATTCTCATCTGAGGTATGCATATACGAGTATACTTTTTTCAAACTTAACGCTGCATCACTATCTTTTAAGCAGCAGAGTATGCAAAAAGGAATTTAGTACTAAGACACTCTGTTTCCCGTTTCCCTCCCAAATCTGGTGGCAGCGTCGGCGCCAGAGCAAAGAAATTAAAATATGAAATATTTCATATAGTCACATGTTTTCATTTATATATTGTCATCTAAAATATTAGTAAATGTAAACAAGTGCGGCTGTACAGATGTAGTTGACAGTGACATTTCCAAAGTCAGTTTAATCAATCATTGGCTCGTCACGGGGTCTTGGCGCCGACGTGCAGTTCCGTCCACCCCGGGAACTATTTATGTACCTTTCATTACTTCTGAGAAGCGGAGCCGCAAGGAAATGCAGAGGTTTTTTTAACGGATGTACCCCCCTTTTGTTTTTATTTTATACAGATTTGCAATTTTGACTGACTCTTATTATGATTACGATAAACATTATCCGGACAAAATTTACTTTCTTTATAAGAAATGATTACGTTAATATATAAATACAATATCTATCAGTACAAAAATATCTACAATTCAAATATTAATCAGTTATCTACATATAATTTATGAAAATGTTATAATTCCTAGACTTATATTATACCGCGCTCTAATTTATTTTGAATGATTGGTTCCTTAATCCAATTTTCAGTGAAATAACATTGAGTTATGGAGTAAGTAAGAGCAATTCTGTTAGGTATTCGTATACATCCGTCGTTGCGCGTGCGCCGGTTCTAAAATATTGTGCATGTTTATGCTATACAGAATAAACTAGAAATATGTCAGCCATTGCATTTACAACGTAAATACAACAATTATTTACGTTATACGTATAACTTATTAACATTCGCAAGTATTTGTAACGTCGTTAGTCTAATTTTAATAAAATGAAAGTTTTTTTTGACACTGTTTTTGCACATTATGCAAAGTGTTTACATCATATTTAATTAAACAAGAGCGCTCGTTTTCTTCATTTTTTTTGAAGCAATATAAAAATATTTTTGAAATATTTATGTACGTTTTTTTTTCATTTAATTTAAAAATTTTGAAACATAAAGCTCCGTCATATTATATTAGAATTAATCCATTAGTAACTTACTTTATGAGATAAACAATCTCTTAAGCGAAATATTACATTGTATTACGCTTGTATGTAGAGTTGAAATGCTATTGAGTAAACCATGTAAATGAATTAAATTTGTAGGTACTTGAAGGGTTTTTTTTCTTAATATATAAGTAAATATAGTAGTTATCGATGTTGTATGGCCACAACTGATATATATTTGACAATAATCATGCGCGCTTGATGCGCTTTGCCTTGTAATTTGAGCGAAGAAATAAAAATATTATTAAATGATAATCCATTTCCCCAAGTGGAAACCGTCACGTTTGCAGTTGAGCCACTGCGCCAGGCTGCTAAAATCACATTCATAACACATTAATAGTTGTAACAAATTTTACGTGTCTAGTGTTTTGTAATAATTACATAAAAGCGCTAGACGTACGTTAACGTAAGTTTTTCTATGATATACATATACATATGTATATATATATATGTTGTGAGTAATGTTATGTGTTAAAGAAGTACTCTTCTACCTCTATGTATTGGACAAAATGAGCGTTATGCTATAACTTCTAGTAACACATTTTCCTGCTCTAGAAAAATAAATGTGTCTTAACTCTAAACTTCACTTGTATGATTTGCATTATTTTTCTATTTTTACCTCATCCATTAAGTAAATACATAAATCAAATAAAAATTTGAAATGGAGGCTAATCGTGTCGCAGAGGCACAAAATATAAACGCGACTGGATGTTTGCTCGACCTCCATTCGAGATAATAAAATATTTATATAAATTTATATTTTCTTTTCTTCGCTCTGGTGTCGAAACGCGGGGTTGAGCTCCGCCACTCAACATGCAATGCCTTCAGAATTCAGCGTAAAGTAAGTGAATGGAGTGGAGTTAACTCTGAGTTTCCCTAGTAGGCATCAGTACTACTCACTCATCCATTATCTTCACTATTTATTAATTACATATTTTGTGATCCTTCTATTTTTGTATTATATATACAAAAAACTATGACATCTGACGATCAATTGTCTAGTGTCATATACAATGTCGTATATTCATTTATCAGCTATTGTTCAGATAGCTCAGACGATGCAAACGTTATTATGTACTAATCGCGCCACGTTGGTACTAATTACTATACTATTATATACATATATTATATAATTATTTTTAAGGACTTCGTCAGTTACAACTCTGTGTGTCTGTGCGAAAATTTTAGTGTACATCTCACATATTTAATTATAATGTACAGATGTCTAGAATACCTGAGACTTTGGTTGGTTGATTTCCACACATTCTTCCAACTTTAGAGAACTTAATTGCATCAACATCTATACTGGAAATATATGTTATATAATTATTACTTTCATATTTTCTGGCAATCATTTATTATAGTTAAATTAAGTGGTTTACGTAGGTATAATGATATATTGGGCACCGATATTAATAGTTGCATCTGTTACGTTTTTGGACTTGGCCATTGATCTATTTAAAGGTAATAAGTTTTTTTTAAGGATTTGACCTTTTATTTGTATGTTGATTACATATATATATAGTATAATCTATTCCAATCTAAGTCCCTTTAAATTAAACTACGAGTATATACAAACAATATAAAACTATATACTATATAATATATGTAAAACTGACAATATATCAGTGAAAAAAGTTAAGGCAAGTTATTAGCATCACTATCTTCGTTAACATACCATTTATTCAACTATATAACAAAACCATATACGTCGTGCGTGCGTAGACGTAGTAAATATCTACTCATGGAATAACTGGTAATACGTGACTTTAAAGAAGAAATTATTGGCCGCTTACTACGCATGGGTGCATGCACAGATGATTCGATCTGCGAAATTCTAATAAACATTCTAAGTGCGAAGAAAGTCAAGTTTTCATGCCATGCATATATGTATGCCTCTATGTTGGATGAAAGCAGCGGACCGAGACTCGTGTGTGGAGGTACATTTAAAATCTTCTTGATGAAAAATACATTTTGCGAGCTTCATAATAGAGAAATGGAAGACCAGTCGTGGGAATAGAAGTGACTAAACACTACAACTTGTGGGTTCGATTTCCACTCGAAGAAGTCGGCGGAAAATGGGGAAATGAGTGTTAACGCTAGGTTCCCCTAGTAGGCACTCTTCTGTGTGCGGGATACAGCGTGAAGCTGAAAAAAATAATAATATAAAAAATAATTATTCAAGATCTGTATACGGATGCGATAGCAATTTTCACATAAGAAAATGTGCTCAATAATTTGATATAAATTATAATAATACAAACTATCGTTATAATATAATACGTGTCTGCAATACATATCCTCCTGTCTTCACATTATATTGTATTGTTCACGACGTAGTTGCTGTCACTCTAATAACAGTATTAGAATGTGCATGGTAAATTTTGAATCTTATTTTTTAGGACATTAAGATCATATTCTATAGATAAATTATTGTCTATGCGTATCCATACGGAACTAACGGATATGCACTAGTCAATGTACTTACATACATTCTTTAGACGTCACTAATGACTTCCGTTTCGTTTTGTTGTGTGCTACGTTAACTAACTACCCGCCATAAATTATGAAGGGCAAACGATTACTTAAAAAATGTTTACATGCTTGCTGTTACTAAAATAATATTATTACATGTCTTCAAAAATTCAACATAAAATTTTGTAAAAGATATCGTACACAATTACGAACTTGTTTTATGGAATGCTAATATATTTTATATAGTTTTCGAAAAAAAAAAATACCGGAACGATTAGGTTGAGCAGCTAGATCTTTATCATATTACAAAGGAAAAGCACTATATCAAAAAAAACTGTAATAAGGTGAATTGAATATTTTGTTAATTAAAAATAAAAAGAGTACCTAAACTCAACACCGCGCTTTGCCTCGGCGAAGAAATAAAAATACTAAATATTTAATTTCCTCAAGTGGCTATCAAACCCACAACCTGTCGCATTTTCATTCACACACTTGTGCTCCTGCGCCACAACTGGCCTGTCATTGAAAGTTTCTATTTGTAAAAAATATTTTGTTACTTAGAAATTTTGTCCTTGATATGGTTCGACTGTACTTGCCCGACCTTTACATATATGAGAGCACTTCCACTTTACTTCCGGTCCTCATATCTATATTGCATCTTAATTAAAGTGTAATATATGTATATTCGTCCTTCTGTAATAGACTTTTTGAGCAGTTATAATATATATAATTGCCAAATATATGGAAATTTAAAATAATCTTTTTGTTTGCATACAAAGGCCTATATTCTTCGTGGTGTAAAAATGTAACAAAATGTGAAAGAAGCCATTTTTAAATTAAATTTAACCTAAATACCATGACACTGAGTTGGCTTTCATCACAATTAATGATATATTGTATAAAGAATAACTCGTATATGCAAAAAAAAAATACATATATTTAATATCATGACACGAAGAGACAAAAACATTGGGTGGAAAAATTCTTATCTTTTATACTTTCCATTGCGGTTCATTGAACTCACTATGTCGTAAGGAATAAAGAATGTATGTTTAGAATTAAAATTATTTGTATACGAGTATTTTATTATTTGTGCATTTATTCGCAAGCTACAAGGCTATAAGTCAGACAAGATAACATAGGAAATCGATTTATGACTTCAGATCATATTGTCTACTAGAATTTTAATGACACTAATAAAGAGGACGTAGTTGTGGTCTCCAATCGAGGAAGTGAAATATTTACTTACTTTTATATTTCAATTTCTTCGCTGTGCCACTCTGCCACTCTACACGCAATTCCTCAAGAATTCGGCAGAATGTGGGGAACGCAGCGTCTTAACACTAGGTTCCCTCTGCCTACTCTGCTGTGTAGGGGATACAGTGTGAAGCTGAATAAAAATTTAAATGAGATCGTTTATACTGTGTCCGTCATATAGTAGAGTAGTCATATGGGATCTAGTGTAAAGATACCGTTCTCCATTTTCCGCTGAAATTTCGAGGCATTGCGTGTTGAGTGGTGGGACTCAACGCCGCGCTTTTTACCTTTGTGCCAAAGTGAAGAAATGAAAATATTAATAAATAATTATTCATTTCTCCGAGTGGAAATCGAACTCAAAACCGTCCCATGTACCGTAACACGCTTTTGTGCCACGATGTCCTCAAACTGTAGACGCTTTACATACATAAAAAACGAAATTAAAGTTATCAAAACTTTAATATCTTCGAAATGTTAAAAAAAAAGTATGTTTAGTAGATAAACTTTATCTTAATTGTCACAGCCGTCCTACTCCATAACTACAAAGGTAACATTTGTAGAGCTATTTGAAATCCATTGAAACGCATGATTGCTATATGATAATAAGCACATATAATATAAATTATTTAAAGCATATATTAATTATTATTAAAAAAAAAGTATTAAAATAACCCGAGTAGATATTTATTTTAAATGTTAATTAAGGAAACACACCGTTCGAAGTGTACGGTACGCGCCAGTCTAACACATAGCGCTGTTCTGGGCACACGCACGTCCTTCAGATAAGTTTATTTGTGTTGTACATTTGTACGTAGCGTATCCTCTTCAGCCAACGTTGGCTGCCGACATTGGCAATATGTGGTGTTATGGTGGAGTGTTTAGTGCTATCGGATTAAGCTTGGTGTCACATACCATGAGCTAGCATCATTTTCACAAATGTTTGTCGACGGACGAGGTCAGTTTGTATGATTGTACTCCATATAGTTTAAGTACATATCATATTATATAAATGAATAAACTTCTAGTATCAAAAAACTAAATGTCATAATTATGTGTGAACGAAATACAAATACGAAAAAAAGAATTCATATATATATTATTACTGATATGGGCTCATACCTAGATTATAATAATAAAATATTGAAAAAAAGAAACCTATATAAACAGATTCTGAAATAGTATAGCGCTATCGCTGATTCTGTTATAATTTATAAATATAATATGTAATTCACAATATTTTAATGTAATTAGCTATGCGAAGATTCAACAATGTGCATAATATGTTCACAATATATATATGATATATATAAAATATTTTTAAGTATTTGTATGTTAAAGAACTATCATTTATATATATCTTACTAGAGTCTTTCCACTGGATCTGTTAAATATATACGTAATTTATAATAAAATGCGTTTTATCTGAATATAATTTAATAAAAATTTGAATAAATAACGATAATAGTTAAATAACATGATAAAATTGAAAGTTAATTACTCTGGCCTTAAATAACCTTGAGTAAAAGCTCGTTTACATGATGTTAAACCTACAACGGTATTTCTTAGATAAACCACTTAAGCTTTTAGATCTAATTTAAATTTTTAAAATTATTAAACATTTTTTTATTTTAGAAATAAAATCGAAACGTAATACGCATTAATATATTACGTAGAATGCATTTATTTCTTTTCTATTCACGGTCTATTAAAACATGACAACCGATCAGTATTTGCAACGTGAGCTGGTGGTGGTGACGGCAATGATGCAGAACCTACACTTAATTGTTAGTTATATTTTCTTTGGAACGCCTGTATTTTTACACATTTTAAATGGATGTTGCCGATTATTAAATTTATATAAGTAAATAGTTCTGTAGAATATTTCCTTTATAAATGTATAATAAATGTAGAAGAATTTTGATACCAGGCCAGTGGCACAAAGTGTGACTGTAGAACTGACTGGTTGTGGGTTCGATCCACATTCGAGGAGATGAAATATTTAAATTTGTACTATCATTTTCTTCGCTCTGTCGAGGCAAAGCGCAGCGTTGAGTTCTGCCGCTCAGCATGCAATGCCTCCAGAATTCGCCAGAAAGTGGGGTACGGAGTGTTATACTAGATTCCCTCTGCCTACTCTGCTGTGAGCGGGAAGTTGATATTTGACACATCTTATACAACAATCTAATAAATTAGAACTACGTAGAAATTTATTAAAAAACACTCAAAATTTTATATCTTGGCTAAACTTTTGTTTATGCATAATAAATATAACTTTTTTCTTTTTAGAAATAATAAATACTATATATTTTTAATATCTTGGCATGATTTACGTACAATTAAAAAAAATACGTTAATTAAAACGTTGTAAGGTTATCATATCAGACCTTGACCTTCTTAATAGAAGTTACTAACTGAAGTACAATAGATTTGCATGACCGAAAGCTATAAACTATGGTGTTTACAACATTTACTTTATTATGTGTACATACATGAAATGTGGCATGGCATATCTGTTTTGTAAGGCTGTATTTAGTTAATATATATTTTGTAAGCTATAGAGTGCTTATAGCTCATAAACCATTGGTTTATATTAATTAATACTTAACAGTATAAGTCGCTAAAATCCTTCATAAAATGCGGTCTTATTCTTATTGGGACAAAAATTATATTAAATTCGTAAGATAAGCCACAGTAAGAACGTTTATAATATAATAAAGATGTGAATATATGATTATTTATATTTATAACGTATTGAACAATATTTATAAATACTCTAATATTATAACGATCTATAATACACGAAGTTATATACTAATATATACTATATACTAATTTCTCTTTATTCGTTAATTCTACGTCTTTAAATTAATTAATGATTAGTTAACCGACATAAGATACATACATCCAAAGAAAGAAATCGACATAAATCGGTCGATCGATCGACAATATATTTTTTTAAATCTGTCCTCGTGTCTTTGAATGATTTTCAAGAATTGAGGACTTCCTCACTTTTTGAAATATGACAAGTGTTAGATAGGGATTTTGGCGTTAGTTAAACTCCTCTGTGTATATAATCTGAATTATTTTGGCTGGTGTGTCGTCGTTCAATTTTATATTAATTTTGGACCATTGCCAGGGAGGGCGCGGAACACAATACCTGCTTATTTGTTATCGAGGCCATTCTGACGATTATCATTGTGTCGACAAAATTATAAGTGTTCAAGATTAAAGGTCGCTTGTTCTTTGAAAGTCGGAAGATTACTTTATTAATTACTAAATAAAGGAAATTTGTTTATATCGTATTCATAATTTGTAACTAGTGTTATTTAGGTACTAGTTAAATTTAATAAAAAAAGTTATATATTTTATTAAGCATAACATTAATCTTAGGAAACATTACATTTTCTAATTTGAAGTTCGACAAACTGCTTGCAATTTCCGCATTATTCCACTTGTCCTTTTAAGTCTACTTCCACATTCGATCTTTTCTCACGCAAGAGTCAATGTACTTTCGTTAGCTCGTTTTTATTTTATAAGACTATATTAAAAAAATAAGCATTTGGTTTTGTCATTTTACAATTTTCTACGTCTACGTCTTGTAACATCTTGTAATATTTTTTGCTATAGCATAAAGCATAAACACACAAGGTAGAAAGTTAATATGAATAACAAATTTTAATTCCCAATCTTAAATGGACACATGTTTATTTCCATTTCATATTCTGAACTTTATTAGATTACCTGTAATCTATATTTACTGTCTATAAAATCTAACACGCTTACAAAATTTCAAGATGATATCATAGTATGACGAAATCGAGAACGTTTTGCATTTTGTTATATCTCGAGTCTTACAAGCGGTAGACTGAAAGTCGTCAAGTGCAGTGATTCATCTTGAAGTCACAATGACCAACACAATCATTTGCCCGCATCCCTTCAGCCCTTACTACGTATTACTACGATAGAATGACGTTTACAATTTTTTTTATTTTTGACTTCCAATTGTACGTAGAGTGTTGCCATTCAAATATACACAAAAAAATTTAAATCCAAATCCAGTACAAAGAACATTTATATTTATAATTTGAGTTTTGTTCAGATCTTGTTGAATAATATAAGTTCTCCAATATTAAAATAGATACTTTTATTAACCATTTAAATTAAACAATGGAGGAAGTTAGTATGATATATCTATTATTATAATTTTTCACGCATATAAAAATGTATGTACTTACATGTGCGAAATCAACTTTCATATCCTTGAGATAGAGTTATGCTCAGTTTTTATTTCAATTCGATTGGCAGAAACTTGCAACACTGTCGAAAAGACCAAGTTAAATGAATATATAATTTAAATATTTCGTTAATAGTGCCGTAATTGACAGCTCTATTAAGCGTACAATATATTCGCACATTGTTCTTCTTGATTTAAAATTTATGTATCTAATAAGAAAAATATCTTTGTCATCCACTTTTTATTTTATTTAGTAAATACTAAACAATACATTAAAAAAAAATTAAAAATTTAGATACAAAACACACACGTGGACATGACAATCTAATTATGTGATGAAGTCGAGATAAAATAATGCACATTAGTAAAGATACATTTACTTTTCTTTTCTTTATTTCCAAGAAAAGGGGGGCGAATAATGTGCTTTTGTTTGCGGTTAGTTGACGATGACAGGTTTATTGCAGATGCTAAAACTCAAATGTGAATCATATAATCCGCCGTAATTGTAAGACACATATAATAAATAATCTTTAATGGTCAATTCCGCCGTAACAAGAAATATTCATCTAAACAAAGGAATCACCATTATTGGCTTAGCTCAGCCTTATAAAAAAACATAATATATGTCAACCTTATAAAAAAGTATAAAGAGCTAGGCGTCAACACAGTTCTTTTCGTAGCATATTAATATTTTGTACATTTTGAGGCCAGTCGTGGCGCAGGGGCACAAGCGTGCGACTGTAAACACTCTAGGAAATCAAACATTTTATATTTTCATTTTTATCGCTCTGGTAACGAGGTAAAGCGCGGCGTTGAGCTCCGCCACTCAACACGCAATGCCTTCAGAACTCGGCGAAAAGTGTGGAAAGTAATTTTTTTGGGTTCTGGTTTCCCGGGTTCCTTCTGCTATCCTATAATATTATCCCTGATTGTTTGATTGCATATTTTAGAAACTGTGACATTTGTTCAGATGGAAAGATGACCCTTTTAGGGCGGATGGCCGACTACGCGCGGCCCCCTGACACACATACAAACAAACTAATTTTAGATTCGTGAATCTCACTACACGCTGGACGCGACGAATAGATTTATGTGTATTAATAGCTCAGGTACGTGATAGAAATATCGGCGGAAATCAACAGTTAGAAGATTATTTCTTTATAAGTTTGACGTCTATTGTTATTTATTTGAGTGATTGAATATATTAATATAAGTATTGATTCCGATACTGGACCTGTATACCATTTTTTGCTCTATTTGAGAAAAAACCCATGACTTTTAAATTTGCCTTCGCTCATTATTTAAATAGATTAGTTGCATACTACAATTAAGTATTAAGACAATTTCACATAAAATTACGTGATATAAAAATAAATACATTATTTAGAAAAAATACGTATATAAGCCTGTTTCTCTCTTCTTCATTATAAAGAGCTATAAGATACTTATGCAAATAAAATTGTGAAATTGATGATAGAACACGTTCGAGGTTTGGACTATTCGCAGAGACTGTGATGCAAGACGTTATTGGAAGTATCTATACACATGTGTGCTTTTTCAATAGGGATATAAGATCGAATATCAGTAATTGTGTAATGTGTCAATGTGCGGCGATGGGTTCTAATACCCAACACGCAATATATTGGATGTAGACGTCAAGTAAAGACCAAAGTGACTTGCAGTAAGCACGGAAGCTGCTTGAAACAATAATACAGGAGAATAATAAGAAATAATGAACGGTATTTAGAGGCCGTCATGGCGCAGTGGCACAAGGATGTGACTGCAACGCGACGGTCGTGGGTTCGATTCCCACTCGAGGAAGTGAAATATTTATTTACGTTTAGAAATATTTATTTAAAGCAAATAAAGAGGGAAAAATTTCATATTAAAGCCGCTAGTTCAAGTGAGGAAAACGGCTCTGGGTTAGCTAAGCATTTTTATTGAATGAATTTCAGAAAAAACTCGAGACTCACTTTTTGTACGGAACTCTCAGTGGGCCTCTCCCAAATGGAGATAGATATCAATATATATATATTTAATAGAAAAACGTCACTTTTAAACGATATTGTTTTGGTTTACCGTGATATGTAAGGCAAAATTGGGACGTCCCGCCAAAATCGTGACATCTGGCAACGCTGGTACGGAATGTCTTAAAACTGAGTTCCCTCCCCTCTGCCTAGCCGTGTGCGAAATGCAGCGCACTTCTCATTTTATCTATGATTACAACAGGTTTATTTTACAACGTTATTATATTGAACACGGCTATGTATCTCACGTGCCGAGCAGGTGTTCAAAATGTGTTCATCGATCAATTTATTGATTCTACTTATAAACTGATTCTGTATTCACGCTGCATTTACGGCAAATCCGTTACCCTACTCCACAAGTAGGATAGTAAGGCAGCGCATTGAACGCAAGGAAAACTCACAATAATCAGTTGCTAATGGCGTGTGTCTATTTTATTTTGCTGTGAAACTAAACGATATAATCACACTTATATTCACATTTATATATATTTTTGAAGAAGTTATAAAATTATGATATATGACATTTTTCATTTGCTCTGCATAACTTTTAGTGTAGGCGCATTGGCTTAAAACATTAATAGGGTTGTAACAAAAATTATAAACGCTGCATGTTGTAATCGAGTAATCGAATGTATACTCACCGTTAAATTTGTATTAATATAGTCAATAATAAAAAACAAAAAAAACATCATTAAATCAGTTTCACCCTGTATCCTACATACAGCAGGGAGGCAGAAGGAACCTAGTTTTAAAACACTCCATTCCCCACTTTCTGTCGAAGTGGAGAACTCATCGTCGAGCTTTTTGCCCTGTGCCCTACAGCTAGAACGAAAAAATGAAAATGTGAATAAATAATAATTCACTTCCTTGAGTGGGGTTCAAACTCTCAACCGTCGCATTACAGTCATACCCTTGTGCCAAGACAGCCTCTACATACATATTAATAGTATACATAACTTATAATATAATTATTTCTTAGAAAATTTGACTTATATGTGGTATGAATAAGTATTGTTCCAATTAAAGGAATGGCATCCCTGTCTGTTTGTTAATTTGACGTTTCACCGCTCTCAATTGGCGCCCACGCACTTGTTGCCGAGGGCTGACCCATCAGTGGCCATCTAAAAATTACAATTCCGACATAACTTCTTACAATTAGTTTTTACATTATATTATATAACTTTTACTTTGATACAAAAGTTTATAAGTTATGGAGGGACATTTTAAAAAAAATACAATCGATATAATATATTATTTTTATCAAATAGTTCTCAAATCAGACAAAAAGTCAATAAAATGTATGATTGCTCAACGGAAATGGTGTAGTATAATAGCTTAAAAGTTTGGATGGTGTATTTTTTTCAATCTATTCATCGTGGAAACGGAAATGGGAGTCGTTGTGTCTTGTGGTTAATGGCGCGTGGACCTCTACAGGATTCTCCAATGAAGCGCGTGGGAAACGCTTCATGCTACATTTTTACAAGAAATAAATGAGTTTACGTATTTATAATACATTTTAATCATTAGAAAAGTTATGTGTTTTTTTAAATATTTATTTTCACTATTATTTCAAATAATTTCACTATTATAGATACAGTAACAGTCATGGATTACTTATGTAATAAGTATGTACTGTTTCAACAATAACACCAAAATCAGACGTTTGGTTTAAGTTGAAATTATTAAATTTAAATTTACTTGGAAATTATTTAACATATTACATAATATTTTCTTTACATTATGTCATTGGAACGCAAAAGAGAGTTTGCAGTTTGACAAAATTATATGTAAATGCAATGAAAGTACTCTGCGTAATGTCGTTCTACGATGAAATGGTATGTTAGATTTAATTCTAAAGTCCTTTTACAGGTATAAACACACCTCGTTCTAGCCTTTTAGGTATGTGTTTAAGTCCAGTAGTTACACGTATGCTGCTATCACATTGAAAGTGCGTCAGTTGATTAATATTCGTGAATGTAATACTGGCGATTTCTCCTCGTGCCGCGATATGCAAAAGGGCTGAAATGTCGAATTGTCTTCCGATATATATTTTTTTCAATTATTTAATAAATGGCTCAGGATAGTTTCTAAATTACTATGCCTGTTTAAAAAAAAATGTTTAACTTACAAGATAATCTATTTTAGGAAAACTTTTTAACGTATGTTTACTTAAAAAAAAATCAATTTAATTTCATTGTTGCTACGAACGTATAAACAAATTCTAAAACAATTAGAGTACTATAGTGCTGTAAACGTTCAACGTCTTGAGTATTTGTAGATGATAATAATAATAGCTGTTATTTATAGCGATTTGTGTAAAGTATAGTTTGTGAAAGTGTAAATGCATGCATTGTTCCAACGTCGACTTCGAGACTTCACTATAATCGGGGTTGATGTTATATTAGATAAAACACATTTGTATTAAGATTGAACTAAACAAAGCTCTTTCTGAAGTTAGATAGCATCGCGGTAAGAAACGACGGAACTCTCCTACATTGTGTGTAGTGTGTATGTAATGTCTGTCTGTTTGCCGTTTTGCATGCTATTGTGTTATAGCGGCATCACTATTGGCCCCTTCATACCGTGAGAATAGATTGTGCAACTCAAATGCAAACAGCCGGAGCGTGTTAATTTCTGTAACCAGTATCACATACGGCGGTAGTTAAAAAAAAAATTGTATAACATATACTGCTATTTTAATATAAAATTTGTAAAATTTATTTTTAGATCACACACATAGATAGTAAAAAAAATAATTTAAATATTACATAGTTTTTTTTAACAAAATGTATAAATATATTTTAATTGGCACAAAGAATACGAAATGAGGAGTCATTTAAATATGTACAATTTAGATTATAATAAGTTTTAATGTATGTACCTAAAAATGTATGTATGTATGTATGTATGTTTATCCCTGTATTTATGTTCAAACAAGATTTTTATAACTTTTATAAGAAACCAAAGCTAATTTCATATTATGTATTTTCATGTTAGTGACTATATTATATATATATATATATATAATATCGCAATCGGTCGTATGAAACAATTATGTAATGTCATACGCATTACAACAAAACTATTAGCATATTGCGTAATGTTTTATTAAATTTTAATTTAACATATTAAACTTTCATAAATGCACTGGCATGGCCTCTGACTTTCACTTATATTTTTCTATTATATTGGCGACTTATTGAATGGTTATAATATAATATAATAATAAATACATGAGCACTATGCGGAATTAAATTTAATTTTTATAATATGCAGACGTGTGATAGATGTGTATCTTGTTTTGCAGAACCGCCGCGCGTGACGGCCGCAGTGGGGCCGCGAGGCAAGCGGGTGCAGACTCCGCAGCCCGCGCGCTCTCCGCCAGCGCCCTTGGCCGCTTCGCAGCCAGTACAGCCGCGCGAGCACTCCTTGGCCCTCGCTCACGCTGCTAAAGGAGTAGAAGCGTTGGGCGTTCTTGTGCAATATCTTGTGTTCCGGGTAGGGTTTAAGTTTTTGTTTTTTTCTCCGTATTTTCCATGAAAAGTCGGGAAGTTGTATCAGTCATTTTTGTATACTTAACTTTACGTTAATATTTTTGACAACTAACGTTATCGGTTGCAAATTAAAATTGATATCGAAATTAAAGAACTTCATAGAATTGCTGTGAAGTTCTTTAATTAAATGACCTTTGAGCGTGCCAGTTAGACACTAGTGTCGCGTTATATGCAAGTTATCGAATGAAAAAAAAACCTCGACACCAGAGCGAAGAAATGGAAATATAAATTTAAATAACAGTCACACTTTGTGCCCCTGCGATACGACTGGCCTGCGAAAAAAAGATATTTGAATATACTATACAACACTATTTTACTATAAATAAAGTAAATTGATTATTGAATATTATATTTTTTCAGTTGGACGCATTAAACAGTGGATCATGGCGGCAAGAGGCCGAACGGTGGCGTGGCTTGGCTGCTGCAGAGAGGAGCAGCGCCGCCCGCGCCGACCGCGACCGTCAGCAACGCGCACAGAAGGATCTAGATACCAGTAAATGATAATATACTATTGTTCTTTATGATATTATTGATTAAACAAGAATAGTTATTTGATAAATCGTAAAATTTATTCTTTTTAATCACAATTTATTAATGTGAACCACACTTAACCACACTACATAGGTTTAGCTGTATAATTTTGTTTATAATTTATACAAATGCAATCATATGCGAAAAAAATCTAATACACGACGTAACACTTTGGATAGTTGCGTAATTTGGATATTATCAGTGCAGTGATAGCGAGAATATTTTAATATTATGACAGTAATGTTTATTCAGGCACTCGTGGCGCACTGGCACGAGTGTGTGAAGAAGCGTGTTCGATTCCCACTCAGAGGAATGAGATATTTATTATTTTCATTTCCTCGCTCTGGCAACAAGGGAATGCGCGGCGTTGAGCTCCGCCATTCAACACGCAATGCCTCAAGAATTTGATAGAAAGTGGAGAATGGAGAGATGACTTTACACTACGTTTGTAGTGTAGTGACTTTACACTACGCTGTATTTCACATTTATCGACAGGGGTCGCTACATGTGAAATACAGCGTGAAGCTGAAAAAAAATTATTCATAATTAAAAATTGCAGTCGCCGAATGCCTGAGCAAGATCTCAGAGCTGGAAATCGAAGTATCGTCCAAGGAGGAAGCTAATGTCCGTCTACAAGCCGCACACATTGAAGAGGTATCGGCACTTGCAAGTGATGTGAAAGGGTTAAAGGTACGTAAATATTTAATTAAATCTAATATTATATATATATATATATATATATATATATATATATCTCTATTGTAAATGAAAATAATTTGCTATATTTTTTTGAGTTTCACGCTGTATACCAAATATAGCAAATTCCGGCTCAAATAGGCTCAAATTCCGTCGAATTTTTGCCGGAGCGAGGAAAAGAAAATATAAAACATTTCCTTCCCTTAAATTAAAATAGAACCCCCAATCACCGCGTTTAGTCAATGCCACTGCGCCATGACTCTTCATATAAATAATATAATGTGTATTTATTCTAGGTTACGATAGAAACTTTAAAACAAGAAGTCGCAGAGAGCAGAGCACGACTACACGCTCACAGTGAAATCGAGCGAACATTACGCGCGCAGCTCGAGGCCGCGCGGGCGGAGGCGACGCGGGACGCGCCCCGCTCCCTTTGCGACGCCGCCTGCGACCCCGTGTGCTGGCCGGTGGAGTGCGACCTGCAGCTCGATACTAAGGAAGAATTGAGCTCCGATGCTACGGAATTGGCTGCAGAGGTATTAACTTATTTAGAAGTTGAATATGAAGCTTATTTCTATTATAATAAAATTTCACGACTTATTCTGAAATTGTCACTACAAAAATTTTAAGTAACTACCAAAACTATATATGTGAACAAAGCCAGTAATAGGGGTTACACTGCTTTAGGAATATATAGGTTTTTTCCTTCAAATATTCTATATGTATGGAATTAATTCCATGCAGGATTTTATGAGTACATCCTGAATTCATAAAATTATACTTATGAAAAAACAATTATGTTATTAAGTTTCTAGCCATGTTTTTTCAATAAAATTTGCAAAACTATCAAAATTATTTTCTTGTTAGTTTGAGTGTATAACAAGGTAGACAGATGCGACCTCGTGCTAAGACATTCTGTTCCACGTTCAACACTTTCCACCGCATTTTCGAGTGGTGGAGCTCAACTCGGTGCTTTGTTTTGATACCATAGCAGAAAATGAAATTAATTTGGAAACAAACTCACAGCCGTCGTGTTAACAGTCTGCGCCACAACGACTTCCAACGCGTCAATTAATACTATATAAAAGTAAAACGTAACTCCATTTTCATAGGTGCGATCCTTGCGAGCAGTGATCGAACTAAAACAAGCGGAGATGGCCTCCCTTCGCGACGCGCGCGCCGAGCTGGCGGCTGAGCGTGAGCGGCGCGCGGCAACGGCGCGGGAGGCGTGCGCGGCGCGCCATGCCGCGGAGGAGCTGCGCGAGCGTGCCGCCGCCCGCCAGCGCGACGCCGACCGCCTGCGCGACGACAACCGCCGGCTGCGTGACGCCGCCGCGCGCGACCGCGACCACGCTGCGCGCACCGCCGCGCTCAACGAGGAGCTGCGGTACAAGCTGAGGCAGAAGTCGCAGGTGCGTACAGAAATAATTAATAATAGAGATTGCAGTATCTCGATGCTAAGTTCTCTGTTTTATAATAAATTTATACTTTCCTATTATGTGCTATGTATTAAGTACATAACACATAATCTGTTTTATCGTTCTTGCATTGTAATTTTATAACAAAATGCTTTTATTTATTTTTTATTTTCCTCAGGTGGTATCCTTATTAGCGGGCGGTGGTTACATAGAGCGCACGCCGATACGCACGCGCACGTCTTCGGGGGAGTCCGTGCGGTCGAGCTCACCCCCACCGGACTCCCCGCCCTCACCTGCCTCCTCCCCCGCACCCGATTCGCCCCCCCTACCAGCTGTAAAAGGAGTCGTGGAAAAACACGATTCTGTTAGCTGGGTACTCGAAATCGAAGAAACGCCCGAAGAAATGGCGTCTAGGTAATGTAACAATGTTAGCATTAGTTATAGGTAGAGTAAATAAAACAAATAAATCCGCTTCACACGAGACATACCCGCACACAGCAGGGAAGGTGGAGGGAACCTCGTGTATAACACGTTCCCCACTTTTATATATATATATATATAACATGCACATGTAATTTGAGAATGTATAATAACGTGTTTGTAGAAAACTAAAGAATGAGCTTACAAAATAATAGTAAAAGATATAACTTGGCACTTGGCAGGCTAGCGCGCAAGTCGTCGTTCCGTGCGTCCGCGTCGCCAAGCGGCGTGAAGCGGCGCGGCGGGGGTTCTCCGGGCAGCTCTCCCGCTCCCGCCTCGCCGGCGCCCAACGCCTCCAAGCTGTTTCGCCCCGGGGACCTGGACTTTCCGCCGCCGCCGCCCCCCCTCAAGGAATCCGCCGGAGAAGCCATTTACATTTACGACGACCGCCAGTACTGAATTCTTACTAGTCTTGTGCGAGTGTAACGGAACGGATTCGACATTCTTGCCGGACTCTATTCGTGGGACCCGACGGATGAACGTACAGTAGCAGGACTAATGATCGTTTGAACACAATAAATAACTAATTTAAACGAGCGCTCGCGCACTCCATACTTGATAATAATTGTGTATCTATTATGATATTTATTTCCGTAAAGAATTATTACCGATTTAATTATTTACGAGCTTATTATTATTTTACGTAGTTTTAGTATGTATGCTTGTGGTGATATAAATATGTTTTGTTCGCCAATGATATTACATAACAACTGATAACGTAGATGTCTATAGATTATTGTTATTATTATTAAGTAAATTGGATTTAACTTAAAGATTATTTCATATTTTAATTACTTAGTTGCTTAGTGCGTTATCTTATCTACATCACTTGTGCGTTGAAATGTGAAATAATATAAACGAGTAAATCCCTAGAGCATATAAATTATCTTATAGCAAGTTTTTCTCAAAATCTGGCCTCTACAATAAAATATATCGAATCGGCTACATTTTGTAAGAAAAAAAATATACTGTGTATGTACCTGTGTGTTGCGCCAATGAATATATTACATATATTTCGTATTTCGTATTAGATCTTTTCTAGTACAGTCTTAGTCGTTAATGGGTTATAACGTTTAGACTTATTAAATATATTATACCTATTTATTTTAATTTATCTCTTAACTTTATTTTACTGTTTACTGTTTTCTATTTTCTTACTGTATAACTCTCTTCTTTCTTTATTGGTGCAATATAGTTTCGAATAACACGATTCAAAATGAATTGTGTGTAAAATTGTAATTCTTCGTTGTATTGTTTCTTGTCTATTATTACATTTATAACTTAATTATTATTAAAGTCTATCACGGTTGTTGGCATTGTTTTTATTTTTATGTACAAATAGTGATGAAAAATTAACATAGTATTAAGAAATTGTATTAAAATTAGGTGTAGGATTTACGAGAGTTTTTGATATCGGTAGCTTCAAAATGTTAAATTTAGTTACGTACACAATCCATTTAATTTAACGGTAGATACTATAGTCAATTAAGACGATCTTCAAAACCAAAGAGTCTCATTCACCTTAACTCTTTGTCATGTTCCTTTATATTTGTTTTTAAGCCTGAAACTTGCATGCTGGATATAATACAGGCAAATTTTTATTTTTATTTATTTTTAAGCTAAACAGTATGAATAATACCATTCCAAATTAAGAAATGTAAGCGAAAATAAATACGTCATGATTACGAGAATATTTATTATTAAACAAAAAATTAAAGTATGTGAAAGTATAATGATGAATTTTTCTTTAGCCCTCACCCTTCCCCATCCCGTAAGAATTTGGTTGAATGGATTCGTCACTCAACTCTAAAAATTAATATATACTTCCAGAAAATAAATTAGACTATCCTCTGTATGATTCATTAAATAAATAAATGAGGACAGAAAATAACTTACAAAACTATAAGTTTCTTAAGTATGGGTAAATAACTAAATAACTAATTTACGTTGTAGCAATATTATCGCATGCAAATTTTATTTTGATAAAAAAAAACAAATACTAATTGTTGATGAAAGTTTGCCAACAGCATTTAAGCACCACCAATTATATTTTTATCACATATAATTCATATACAGACAGCGGTCCGTTACAATTTAATTATAATATACATAAATATAGATGTAAACATGATTAACATATTACATTTCGAAGTTTGAGTTTAACTAACGCAGTGGTGCAGTATCTAAATGAACAATGGGGCAACGGCAAAGTAATTTGTTGATTGCGGCGTCCGCGGAACAAAGGCCCATTGGCATTATTCATACAATTAGAGCTAATTGGCGCAACTGCTGTGTCCTGCGCCTGCGCACCGAGTTCTGATCTAGGATGGCTAAGTCTATTGTTATCACAAGATAATAGGTAACTTTTGTGGAGGACAAACTTTATATTATTTTAACCAACAAAACGTTAAGTTCATTTTGAATTAGTACAATAAATTGTTAACGTTTTAATAATTATCTTGTCAAATTAATATAATTACTGTACAATTGTATGTGTGTATTTACATAAGTACATTATTTTAATCGGACTACTTGGTTGAGCTCAACGCCGCGAGGCTAAGGCCTCGACACCAGAGCGAAAGAATAAGAATATAAATTTAAATAATATTTCATTTCCTCGAGTGGGGATCGAACCCACAACCAATCGATTTTACAGTCACATCTTGTGCCCCCACGCCACGATTGGACTCATTCTAATAGAATGCGGTGTCTATATACTTTCTTTCCATAAATATAAAGTTATATCATAATGAAGTATTTGGTACAGATCATAATTAGGTGACTTTATTTCTCATAGACTACACAAATTAAAAAAGTGAAGCATATTCGGCACTGTCGACGTAAGGTTATGTCAATTATGTTACTTGTTTTACAGCTTATATATATATATATATATATATATATATATAAAGTACAATAAAATATCAAATTCAATAAATTTGTACATAAATTTCGGATTTTTAAATAATATGTCTAAACGAATTTCCATTATGTGATTATATTAATCATATCAATAGAAGTAGGAAAAAATATTTTTAGCACATTCAATTTAGAATAATAAAACACAAAAGACACTAAATAAGTCTATTGTTTCTTTTAACAGTTTTAACGGTTTCCCTTCAGGTACTATTGGCGTGGCGGATAAGTATACACATAAAATGCGTGACATAAATTTGATAAGTTTGCAGGCCGAGCTGTGTCATCACGATTTACATGTTGATAGTACTATATTCGCAAAACCTTCAATTTGGGAGACAACCCATAGTATTTGTTTCGCCACATATGTAGGAAGTAAGTACTCTTGAAAAAAAATGTGTGAGATTGACATTAATTAATGCTTACTGATCTGAGGTCCGGTGATTTGATACCCACTCGAGGAAATAACAAATTTATTTAAATTTATATTCCGTTTCATCGCTCTGGTGTCCAGGCAAAAACGCGGAGTTGAGTTTTTTATAAAATCCTGATATTCTCGTAGGAAATCTTTGAAATCACCAATGTTAGTGTTTTCCCAGACTCCTCAAGAAACTGGAGGTTCTTTCTTCTTTCTTTCAAGGAACTTCAGGTTCCAGTAGGTTTGAATGTGCGTCATATGTGAGTCACACAGTGTACTTATATGCACTTATTTATGACGGCACCTGGCCAATAAAATAAAAAAGAAAGTTTGGAAATTCGAAAGTAAATGAGAAGGTTGTTGTTAACTGACATATATATTTTTTAACTTTACAAGGAACGATTAAGATCATTTATATACTTATCAAAAACTTTTTACATTCCATATGTATATTATGTATTTTCCACTGTACTATAAATATAACCATTAGTTGGTAGCACAAGTTTTTCGGTCGTACAAAAAGGTCAAGGGAAATCTCTATACAAGGACATTCTCATATCAGCCCCCTATATAAATAAAGAGTTCGTCAAAAGGATGATTAGTGATTATATTCTCACAATGTACGCAAGCGTGTTTGGACTTTTTATTTTTTTTCTTGGCAGTGGTAAGTGCGTATTTAAAAATACATACATACAATAAAGTATTTAAAAAAATCTGCTTCACGCTGTATCCCGCTAGTGTAAAATCTTCCGTTCCCCACTTCCTGCCGAATTAGGAAGGCATTGCGTGTTGAGTGGCGCTTTACCCTAAACCAGAGCGAAGAAATGAAAATACATATTTAAAATAAACATTTTCATTCCACGATTGGGGATCGAACCCACCATCAGTCGCATTTACAGACACTCTTTGTGCCTCTGCGCCACGGCTGGCCTCGTAAATATAGTGTGGTGAACAAATAAGATAACTATTTTACTGCTTACTTTTTTATATGAAATTGATTAAAATAACAAAATAGAGTCACGCGTTATTTGAGTTTTTTGTTTTACATTCAAAATAATTTTTCATTTATTGTACAACCTATCGAGCATCTTTTACACCGGTAAGTATAGAGTGTTTTTGTCAGCTCCACTTTAAATGAAATCACAGTTTTAACTGAGTACTCTATAAAAGCCTACTACAACTTAAAAAAAAAATTATAACAAATATATAAAAATAATAAAAAATAAATAATAAAATTATCTTTGCAAAATAAAACGACATTTGTTAAGGACGCACGCACATATAAACCTATCAAAGGGATATCGCCGCACACGCCTCATTCCAAAATTGAGTCGTAGGTATTGGCGATAGAGTTCAAAGTTAATTGGTAGTTCAAAGTAAGTATTTTTGTAGTAGTGTTTACGTTACTGGTATATATGCGTAACTGCGTCACACGATATACAGGTATGGATGAACATCGTGAAATGAAAAAAACTGTTGAGGTATCTTGATTAATTTTTATAATATTATTTTTTTTAATTTTTCAGCTATAGCTTCATCGAGAAGCTAAGCCAAACTAAGCGTGGTGGTGAGTTCTGCCACTCCATACACAATACCTCCAGAATATGGCGGAAACTGGGAAATGGAAGTGTCTAATGGGGACGGAGTGTCTTATCACACGCGGGTTACAGTGTGAAGCTAAATAAAAAAACGCTTGTTGATTATTTTTTCATACGGTATTTGGATATCTAGGTTATCATTCATCCATCAGAGTTCTTGTCGGGAGATAAAATCAACAAACATGAATGACGTGAATTTAATGCGAATATATTGTATTCAAAATAGTCGTAGTTAATTTTTTATGTGTACTAGTTTATATATTTTTTTAAAACTTGCTCAGCAATGTAAAATAATATATAATATTATAAATCTATTATAAATGTACAAATATTTTTTTAGGTAATTGCGTAAACTTCGAGCAGGAGGCTAAGTTAAGATTTTATTTTAGGTATGCATAGTTTTAGATACGTCACAGCTTTTTTTCCATCGGTGTGTTTTGTGATTGTTCATTATTTACTTATGTATATTTTCAGTTCGTTTGAAAATTTTACTGAATACTTAATAACGGAAGCACAAAATATACTATCGACTTCATGGTACAATCCCGAATATCCAACAGTGATTTTTTGTCACGGATTCACAGGTTAGTCTGGGTTACTTACATTTTTTCATATACTTAGCTGAAAAGAGTGTAATTTTCTTTCTTTGCAGGCATCCCAGACGGACCGGCGGTGAAGAAAATCATAAAAGTTTATATAGAAAACAAAAAGAGTAACGTAGCGCTTCTCAATTGGGATTATTTAGCTTCGAAGCCTGCGTCAAGTATGGCTTATTCATATATAAATTGGGCAGCTCCCAACGCCAGACAGGTAACTTGCAAACAAGAGGAGCCCGAATAGACCGTAGAGTTGTCATATCGATCACACAAACCAATCTTATTACCAACTTCGTATGCATAAGTTTCAAAAGAGTACATCTCAAAAGAGTGTAGTGTAAATATTATATTAATTAAAATAAAGAAATAAAAAATTATATATATTCTCTCTGGGTGTGACGTATGGACACGTTCTTTACAGTGAATTCTCTGGTAAACAGGTTAACACGCACTATAAAAACTAATTGATTCGTAAAAATTCACGCGATAAAATAAAGGACAAATTTAAATGTAAATAAAAAACATCTATTACCTCATAAAACGATTTCGCAATGTGGTTTTGGTGGGATTTTGGGTTTGGAAAAAACCGTTGATTAATGTGACAGTGACCTTGTGACAGTTCTACGATGGCCAAGTTTATGTGTAAACCACATGTAATGCTTGAAATACATACGTTTTCTGTTTCGTTTAGTTGGCTGTACGCCTCGTCGATACATTCTTCAATTTATCAAATGCAGGATTAAATTTATCAAAGACGCATCTGATCGGCCACTCGCTGGGTGCGCACATTTGGGGTATTACAGGGAATAATATGCGAGAAAAAGGAATACAATTACCTTGGTACGTACATATTTTAAGTAAAATTAATAAAAACGTTTCTCTTTTCCTTTCATCTTTAACCAATAATTCTGATTATGAAGTTGATGAGCATTTTCATCATTGTTTCGGTTTTTTAGGATAACTGGCTTAGATCCCGCCGGTGTTGGATTCGAAAGGAAACCGATGGATCAAAGGCTCAATTCAAAATCCGCTGCATTTGTGGACGTAATTCATACTGATCCCACCAAGTACGGTTTGAAATCCTCAATTGGTGTTGTGGATTTTTGGGCGAATCATAGACATATTGGACCCGTTAGACAACCAGGCTGTTCCAATGAAGCAACTACAACTTTTTCTGCAGCAGGTACGAAACAATTTCCAACTTATAATAATATGATAGACCATTTGTACCACCACCATACAAACCCACCACCATACAAAGTTTATGTAATATTCAAGAAAAACTAATTTAGCAGAACATCAAAGTGAAAAAGGTAAGTGTGCACATTTTTCTTTTCTCGCTGTGAACTTTCTGAAACTGCCTCTCGTTTGTTCTTAGTGGTCTTGAATTTTAATGCACGCAATGTATTCAATTTTTTTACTTCATCGACTTATATTTTTACAAATATTGTATATATTCCGAATCTTATTTTTAATTAAGATCAACTTTACGTTTTGTAGCCGGTACCAATATTATCTAGAATGGATGTAAGCTTTTTCACAAATATGTCTGTATAATATAATATACTTTTTCCATAATTTTTAAACTTTTAAACTTTTTAAACTTTTAACTCCGTCTTTATGTGAAAATAGTTATCTTTTTAGATATGACAAATTCTGCAAATGTTTTTGATATATTAATAATTGATATGACACTCCACATTAGAAATAAAAAAAAAACAATATTATTTATTTAGTTAAGGACAACGAGCCGTGATATTTTTTTATTTATCATATAATGTCCTTGACATCTGTTTATATAATTATTTCGTTTTTATAATAGAGGCCGGTTTTTATAAGACGCCGTCGTGGCGCAGCGGCGCAAGGGTGTGACTGTAACGCGACGGTTGTAGGTTCGATCTCCATGAAATATTTATTTAAGTTTATATTTCCATTTCTTCGCTGTGGTGCCGAGGCAAAAGCGCGACGTTGAGTGGAACCTCACTAGGTTCCCTCTGCCTACTTGGATACAGTGTGAAGGTGATGAATGTAGAGCATCGCTTTTCATATTTAAAAATATTATATATGTATTTATATCTTTGTATTAAAAAAGCCGCCTTGCATGGTATAACAGTGAGACGATTATGCTACTGAAAATTATTTTAACTTACCTCATAGAGAAAGCATTAAGCTCCGCCCTTCGATCAACTTTGCTCTATTTCTCGTGCCTTTTTTAGACTGTAACCCTCAATCATGTATAGATCGAAGGCTCTACGAAAAAACAAAAACAAGATTTTAAAAAATGTGAAAGGAAGTGTTTTATTTATTTTCTCCCGTATGTGTTGTACTGCATACGAGAGAAAATAAATAAAATGAACTGTTAATTATGCTGTTAAAGTAACGTTTTCATTATACTTAACATATATTACAACTGTAGAAGCAGCACATTAATGGATGTACATACTTATGTACGAGAACATCAAGCTACTGACGACGATATAATATATAAATATTCTCCATTTATATATCTATCTTGGCATAATTTAGGAAAAGTGGAAATTAATTGTCTTTCAGATTTATGTAGCCATAACCGGAGTTGGCGTCTGTGGGCGGAAGCTGTAAGACGCCCAGGTTCAGTAATTGGCTCTTATGCAGTAAATTATAGAGTTTGGAAAAATTATCACACAGACGAGAGAAACGCTACCACTTTAAAAATGGGAGAATATCACATAGACGCGTAAGTATATGTATTATAACACTAGTAGTACTAATATACCTATACTGTATTAATATATGTATTTGTATATATTATTACAAATGTTACATTTAACATAATATTACTATGTTAACTACGATATAATATATTAATGTCACCAATTATTTTGCCGTTTCCAGTCGCAACTCTGTGCCTCTGCGCCGAGACTGGCCTCATCTATATAAAAATATTAATTGCTTTGCTTATATTTGATAAATATTTATCAAACCTAAAAAAAATAACTATAGTTGTGATTGCAACCATATTTTATTTATGAATGTGACGTTATATATTAATTATTATAGATTTATTTATTTTCAGACATCCAGGAAATTACTACTTTGTAACAAATTCCGAATCTCCCTACGGATTAGGCGTAGAAGGACTATAAAATGAAGAATGTAGAGCTTACTTTATTTACTTTTGTTGTGTAACTTTCAATTGATGAAGTTAGATAGATAGCTGTATTGAAAATATAAATAACGAAAATAATTCGTTTCATCTCAACAATAACAGCGATCCATTGAAGTAAATCACATCATTACTTATTATTCATAGCTACGTTTGTGAATATATTTACATCTTTATCTCATTCTGTATCAGTAGGTAGTGTGTTTAGCGAGTTTTTAGAGTGACTGGTCCATCCTTGAAGTTTCGAGATATTTTTGACAAAATCAGTAGACTTCCTTGAACTTGATTTTGAAAATATGGTCGTCGACATTTTTCAGTAATTATTTCAAAAAAATCACGAGTATTTATTATTAACATTAGTATTATTAACAAATAATTACTAAGAGAATTATTTGCCAGTCTAATAACAATTATCGAATTCAAATTATTTATCGCATCGATTGCTATAAAATTTGAAATTAAGAGTAAAAAATATTTCATTGAACACGTGTTTCATGGTATATTTAACCTCTAAACTGAAAATTATTTCATAAATATATTGAATAAATAATAGTATAATTCAAACGGACCAGTCCGACTGAGTCTTACTTATTCTTATTTTTTATGTCTCTTTTGTATTAAGATACAGAAATTCCGTGGATTACATAAAAAATAAATTTACTTCTATGAAAGTGCACTTATGTATTTGCCTTTTCACAACTAGCTAAAGAAATTTAAAAATTATGACAATTGTCACATGACTATTGGAAACAGCGTTGTACAATTAATCATATAATACAGCTTAAACGCATTTCAAATAAATGAAAATTATAACAAATGAATGAATTTTTAAATGTAAATAAGCACAAAGCCAGTCTCAACCAAACCACTGTGAGTTTCTGAACTTGTAGTTACTGGAACAAGTGTATTCTTACTGTGAGCTAGTTTAAAACTTACAGTTGGAGAGTTAACTTAAATTATGTACACTTTAAACTCCATAACAAGCTCCTTATAGCAAGATTAAACAGAATTCTAAAATGTTTTAAAAATTAACGCATGTACTTAAAAAATTATGAAGTGTTCAAATTACTTTTAAGTCTTATATTTAATGCCCGTGTAAAATTTATTTATTTAATACGTATTAACTTAATTTCAGATCACTTATTAAATGTAAATAATATTCAATAAATTTATGTAAACATCAATTTTAGTATTTTTGTTATCTTTTATTAATTTCAGGTTGTATCCTGAGATACAACATTACAGGCAGAGGGAACTTAGTGTTAAGATACTACGTTCCCCATAATAATGATTTATTCACCCGAGCAGAAATCGAACCACCAATCGTCGCTTTACAGTCACACGCTTGTGCCCCTGCGCTACTATAGCCTCTAGTATTTTAATTATTAATCAAATTTAAGTGATGATATAAATTAAAACGCAGGAAGGTGTCGATAAAATTTTCATAGACTTTTAAAACAAGCTGGACGTAACCAAAGTCGTTGGCTACATCTGTTTGACAATTTACGCTTTTAATAATGGCCGGCGTTGCCTTTGAATCGTGCACGAATTAACAGCGGGCTAAATTAAAGCCTTCAAACTTTTTAGTAGACGGCAGTTGTTGCCACTTCTGCCCCTTTCCACTCCACGAGAATATTAGTGTCGACAATCGAATGTAGATTCGTAGGAACGTAAAAAAATCACAAAAGTTTCCTGACGCTTGGATTTTGTGTTATTTTACTAATGAAGTTTATGTTAATGATAAATAAATTAATGAATAATAAAATTCAAAATTAATGAAAATTACTCTTCTGAAACTCGTCTTGTAACTCTATTAGTAGTAGCGCTTGTAACTAAGAATAGACGCCAGTCGTGGAGCCGTGGCCCAAAGTGTGACTGTAAACGCGTCTGATTGTGAGTTCGAGCCTGACTCGTTCTGCCATTCTCTTTGTTAAGTTCACCACTCAACACGCAGTATCTCCAGAATTCAGCGGAAAAGTGGGGAATGGCGTATCTTAACACTCTAAGTTCCCTCTGTCTATACTGCTGTGTGCGAGATATAATTATATATATAAAATTTAATACCCTCAAATGGGGGTCGAACCGACAACCGTCGCTTTACAGTCACACCCTTACATCCCTACGTCACGACGGCCTTTATAAAATAATTATTCAGGTCTGACTTGCAATCTATTTATTTAGGTAATTCGGTTAACTTATCGATTTAACATTTACAAAATAACTAACACAAAAATAGTGTGTACTCAGCTATTGTTTTCATTGAATATACACTTGCACGTAAAACAAACTAGTCCACTATCTATTGTTAAATGTGGAGGTAATTCTACACAGTGTTGGGTATTATAGGTTCCCTTTGAGTAGCAGTCATTTTCATTAGTCTTAGGGACGACTGATGTGGTAATACTATTGTATACGACAGCAAATAAACAATATATTATATATTGTCTATATATATATGTAAAATGAATATAGTATGTATGGAATGATATAAATATTAATTCATTTGTAAAATTCGAAGTCGTAATATAGTGTGATACTTGGTCTGCGTGTGGCACGTTATATTTTCACACTATAATTTAGTAGCAGTTTTTCATAATTTAGTATGTCAATTTGCCATGCGTACTAATATATACTAGTGAAAATAAAACTGTCACCTTTCATGATGCTACATGAATAAAAAGTAGGCACTTCAGTATGCTATAGGGAACATTGCATCTCGTCTTTGTATATTGGAAAATAGAATCCAATTAGAGCCGCGACGCGAGCGACAGTCGCCCGAGTGCAGTTTTATAGTCAATAAATTGCATATAAGTTAAACTTGTTCGCTCCATGCATCACACCCCTGACACCAGTGAACTGTCAAAGCAATTTAATTTATTAAATAGTAAATGTTAAATACAATCAAACTTTTGTTATTACTCCCATTAAAGGCTATATAGCTATTTTATTTTAGCTTCACGCTGTACCCCGCATGTAGCAGAGTACGAAAATGGAAATTAAGCTGACAAATATACCTTTGTATTTTCTTACCATTTTCTTAGCATAATATTTTCTTACCAGAAAATGCCTTTATATAGAAATCTAAATGTATTTTCTTTAATATTTCAAAGTTAATTTTTTTGTAAGAAATAAATTGGGCACTTTCTCCTTGATTTTGATTATGATTCCATTCTTAAGCCTATATATTTTGTTTTTTTTCTAGCTGTACAGGCGGGAGCACATAGCAAAGCAGGCAGGGGTATTGAGAGAGAACTATGCGACGTGCAGCATTGATGTGTGTCGTATATATATATATATTTATAGATAATTTAACCCCCGAGTGGGAATCGTCACGTCTCACGGCGTGTCCTCATCCTATGTTTAGATGAGCTAGCTTCACGCCGTATCCTGCACACAACAGGTTAGGCAGACGGAACCTAGTGTTAAGACACTCCTTTTCCCACTTCCTGCCGAACTCCCCCTTTGCCTAGACACCAGAGTGAAGAAATGTGAATATAAACGTAAATAAATATTTCACTTCCTCGAGAGGGGACCGAACCCACAACCGTCGCGTTACAGCCACACCCTTGTGCCGATGTACCACGACAGCCTCTAATATATCTATTTTTAGAAAACTTTTCTTTTTCTGTTTTCACAATATCATTCATTACCTTATGTGGAATAGCGTTGTAATCGATTACAGCACGTCGCGCCATCAACACTATTTTAAACTATGACCTATAAAAAATACATTTATTATAAAAGTGTTTGGAATACAGCTGTATAAATAATAACTTTTTGACTAAATACTTCTAAATAAATCAACAGGCAAACACGCATGCGCAGAAATAAGTGAAAAGCTGAACTAAACTTCAGTCAGTGCGAACCTTTCAAATTGGCTAGTACTCGTAGCTATAGAGAAAACTTTTTAATACTTTTTATTCCGATCTCTTTAAGTTATATAGCAACATGTACTCTACGATAGTGCTTCTGGTATTATATACTCGTGTGTATTTTTCATATTTTATTACATTATTTTTATTATATAGTGCAATTTATATAAGTGAACGTTGCATGTTAAGAAATTTAATATATTTTAATTTCAATTATCCGGGTTAATAGACATATTAGGCTGAATAGGATTAAATATTTCTTTTTTAAAAAGGTTTTTATTTAAAGTCGATAAATAAACTATTATTAATATAAAATCTAAAACAATAAAAAAATATAAAAATGATTGCATAGTAACAAAATTAATTATATATTAGGTAACTTTAATTACCAGGAGTATACGTTGAAGTTTGTCGGTTTTTACAGTAGGTGCCGCTAGCAGGATGTAGGCATTTCTATGATTTGTTATATACACGATTGTTTTCTATTGACATAACTTCCAAAAACACCCAAGTCTCATTCCATCAAAATAATAGCTCCAGTGATTAGCACATGTGAGACATGGTTTCGTCAATTTAAAAGTGGAGATTTCAATTTGAAAAACAATGAACATCCTGGCGCAGCGAAAAGGTTTGAAGACGAGGATTTTGGCAAGTGTTGTTGGATGAAGACCCAACAGAACATCGAAAAACCATTTGTGAAATGCTGCTTCATCGGTTCGAAAGGAAGTCTTTTTTGCATTGGATTGTCACGGGTGGCAAGAAATGGATTTTTTTTGAGAACTTGAAGGGAAAAGGATCATAGTTTTCACCTGGTGAAGCCACCCCATCCACTGCAAAGCCGAAAGACAATGGTTTGTGTTTGGTGGGACCAGGATGGTGTGGTGTACCACGAACTATTTAAACATGGTGAAACAGTAAATACGGATCGCTAGCGACATTAAATATCCACTTTGAATCATGCGTTGATTCAAAAACGACCGGAATGGGCCCGAAGACATGGCAAAGTTATTTTGCAACATGATAACGCGCCGTCTCATACCGCTAGATCCGTGAAGGATACATTAAAAACACTTAATTGGGAAATATTATCACTCACACACGTACTCTCCAGACCTCGCTCCGTCCGACTTCCACCTTTTCGCATCGATGGGGCACTCACTTGTAGAGCAGCACATCGTCAATTTTGTAAAGTCGTCGTCAAGTTTCGTCAGTTGAAAAATGGCTCGTCGAATGGTTTTCCTAGAAAGAAAAAAAGCTTTTTTGGAAAGGTGTCCATAGTTTGCCTGAAAGATGAATCAAATGGTCAATACTTCGTATAAAAATATTTTGAGGTTCCCCTGAAAATTATGTATTTACGAAAAAAAACCGGCAAACTTCAACTTACACTCCTAAGTAGGTAAGAACCAATTTTAGTAAAAGCTCGGAGCTTCGAACATGTTTTGTATTGCCGTAATGAATAATTCAAGATATCTACTAAGATATACCAGAACAATGTATTTATTATTGCTTCATATAAATTCTATAGATGCTCATTTGATTATTCAATTTTCGTAAACAAACGAAAATTTAGTAATTCTGGTATGATGTATCCATTTTTATTATCTCACTGTCATGCAAGTTGTAACATCAGTCTTTGTCTATTCTTTGTATTTATTAAGTTTTTTATTTTCAATTTACATGACGGTATACTAGCTAAATAGATTTCTTTAAAATGTTTTAAAATATTATATAATTTTTTTATTTTATTCTAAGGTCTTATAGAACTCTCTGAGCTTCTTTACAGAAATCGTTAATGCTAGTGCCAGACGATGTTCACTCGTGTAATAACTGTAAACTTCCACAGAGTGTGTGGCTGTAAATATTCAACGAATAGAAGTGCCTCCTTTAGTGAAAATTGGCACGCAGTCAGTAGTTTTAGATTGTCAATATAGTACTGACATCGCAACGCCTCCCGGCCTCGTCATGAAATGGTTTTTCAACGGTTCCTCGGGCTTAGTGTATCAATGGATACCGCCTCTAAAGCCGCAAGTCATAGGATTGCTAAAAGGAAAAGTTGACTTGGATTTCAGAATATCAGGTAAGATATACTTTATTTTTTTATTTCAACAACGACTAGCAAAACAAATTCGAAATAAAAAAAGAAACGAATTACAGAAGAACCATTGCAAGCGTATCGTGCCATCAAAATATTACACCCTACTACAGACCTCAGTGGAAATTATACTTGCGTGGTGTCGACCTTCATGCAGGAGGACCGTCAGACTCGACCCATGCTCGTATACAGTAAGTCATTACTAATTTTACATATACTTGTATACATAAGTATACCTAAGATAAGTATGTTGTGTTTTACATTATTTGTATTTGGTGAAAAGCCACGTATACTTATTTTTAATTTGTTATATTCTATATGTTTTTATCTATGCCCACAAATTAATACTGGTATACTAATATACTATAAAGAAATAAGCTACTAATATACTATAAAGAAATAAGCTACTAATATAATAAAACAAAGAAGTTATTACAAAGCGACCTGCAATTTGATACAAAAATATAGAGGACTTAAATTGCACGAACTAGAAACTTGAATGAAAATTACATCTGTAGAAAACCAGTTTTGACTATTCCTTTTACAATTCGCTAATTGTTTTCAAAACTTAAGACTATTTTTAATATATAATTCGTTAGTAAAGCGATACAAGTAACGGAAATCATAATAAATATTCAATTCGTCAATATTTGACTTGGTTAAAATTTTTTAACATTAAGTACTTCATTATAATGCTATTATTGAACTAATAGCTACAGTGATTTAAAACTACAAAATAAATTATTTATTTTAATCATGAAACAATTGTTATTTACATCTTCTGCAGATACTGGCAGAAACTTTTACTTTACTCAAGAAAAAAAATATGTGTTTTTAGTAACATTAATATGCACAGCCGAAAATCTATATCCAAAGCCGGAAATAATTATATCAGCACAAGGGTAAGTGTAAAAATTACTCACTTAAGATAATTGCAGCAAAATAATTAATTAATATTTTGGCAATTTTATATTTTATAAATGCCTTCATATTTTTAAAAAAAGAACATTTAATATTTTAGCAAACCACTGACTCAGGCCGTATCTGAAATGAAAATGGACTCTTGGGGCCTATATTCAATAATAACAAAGGCAGTGGTGCACGATGACGATGTCAGGGAGCCCTATGAAGAATATCAGTGCTCTCTGAACTTGGTGCCAGCTAATTATACTGCCAATAAGACATCTATATACTATCCAGGTATTTATATAGTATATATTTTATACTTGTACCATGTACCCGACAAGAATTGGGGTCGACAACTTTTTGAGTGGCAGAACTCAATGCCTCTGTTTATAAATAAAAGTCATATAAATATTTTTCTATCATTGAATCTTATTGTGAGTATACGATGTCTAATGTGGTTTAACTTGTAACAGGATTGATGCCAACTGCATACATTGCAGCTCAGGAAGTTCATAAGCCGCAGGAGCGTCATGTCTCTGGTGGTATGATACTATTTATGTGTACTATATTGTAGAGTAAGAAAATATTTTTTATGTGTAAGATTATTTATCTTTTCGCTCTATATATTTATATAATAGAGCCGAAGAGTTTGTTTGGTTGAACGGGTTAACCTCAGGAACGTCACTGCGTTAAAATATAACGCATATTTTAACGCGTATTTTATCGCACGTCGTAGCGTGACGACCAATACAAGCAGAGTAATAATAAAAACAAACCGGTCAAGTGCGAGTCGGTTTCGCCGTTTCGCCTACTAACTCCGTTCAATACCAATTTCATAATAGTAGGTCAACGAGAATGTGACTAAATAAATAAAACTAATATTAATTAGAAGCAGATGGAGGATGAAGATGGAGCAGATCTTAAAAATAAAGATTGAAAGAAAGGAAAGGAAAGAGACCTAACAAAAAGTAATTATACAACGGCTACATTAAAATCTTCAAAAACCTGCTGTTTTGGTACAATACATGAATTGTATTATTACTACTATGAAGTAATCCGTTAAATACTTTTAAATTGTTTTCTTTGTGTAAACGGTGTTTTTACGAGGAACGAACAGAATGAATCATGAAAAGAATGCACTTCGGTTTACGTTAACGATAGTTTCAGAGTTCTTTTGTATTAAGTATACATATTTTTAAAGCTTCACGTGAAAAAGTTTATTAAATAGTTATATGCATTTATAATTTTCTAACAATTTAATACTTCATTGCATTAAAAAAAAAGAAAAAAATACAATAAGTGCAATGGCGGATATATCATTGAAAAGAAATGCTGTTTTTTAATGTGTACTAAGTTCTAGATCTTAATATAAAATACGTACCTATACAAAAACTGTATGCATCATGAATTTTTATGTGGAACTTTTGATTGCCAATATTTGAAATTCTCATTAGATATATTATCTATATATTTTAAGTGTAGAAAGCACGTAAGAAAGCGTTATATAATTTCCTCCTCCACTCCGTTTTATTATGTTAAACTTTGTAAAAATTGTAAGTGATTATTTGTTTATGTAATGTACGAGTATGTTTTTAAAGTATTATAAAATCCTTATGAGATTTATTACTAATTTAATAAAATGTGATCTTGATCAGAGATTATTTTTTTGCGTAAAAAATTTATTACACATATTTGTGTTATATTAAAATAAATTATTATTTTCACAGGTAAGGACATAACTTCAAGAATATCTCTACAGAGATTAATTATGGTGCTACTGTTGTGTAAGTGCCCAAGATATAATTTAAGCACTCGTACGTACCTATAATGAAATGCAGCCTTGTGTAGCTGTAAATATTTAACAGGTCAATTCTTATCTTTAAAATATTGGCGGTATATTTTTTAAGTTGTGGGGCGCACCGGAGATGTTTGTGACGTTTTATATACTTTTTTTATTAGATTGTCTTACCTAACTATAAGTATATACATACAAGTAAATGTTTTTGATTTATTAACAATTCATTATATAATATTAATAACAATTAGATATTGGTTTCAAATGACACGCCTCCTTTATAAGTGTCGTTCATTTATAATATATAAATGGAACCTCGCATCAGACGCAAATTTTTACGCTTCACAACCAGCTCCGGTCTTCATTACAAAAGTAACAAATATTTTTGTTAAACACATAATATGTTAAGTAATTATAGTAAATTAATTATTTAAATTGAAAATTCCGATAATAAATCTAGAAAATAACCTCTTTTTTACAAAGGACTCAATAAACGACTGAGTACTAAATCTAATATTACTAAATAAAAACAAATTATGAATTTTTGATTATACAGTATCGAAAAATAAATTAGCTGTTCTAAGTAAAAAAAAGGTACATTTATTTTTATATTGTAATTTGCTATTTAAATTTAAAAAATACAAAGCGAAATTTGTAAAGCCTTTAGACTGACTTAAAATATAAGTTTGCTTTAAACTAAGTTACTGGCAGATGTCAATTAACTATAGTAAAAGGTTTTCTGAAAGTGACTGTTTTAATTATTCTTGCTGTATTTAGATTAAAATATTTAAATCGTAATCTGTACATTTTTTTTTTCACATTTCTTTTGTACTTAAATTTATTCAATTTTGAATTACCCAAGAACGAGAAAAATATTTATAACAAAGGATCCACGTCCAGCTTCGCCTGCTATTGCTGCTGCTATATATGTGTATTTAAAGTACAAAACATGTATTTAGGCTGTAGGTTAATGGCACCAGAAATCTACACTTTGAGATAATAATTACAGATATAAAAAATATATTATAAAGCTTAATACAATTTTTAGCGACCTAAAAATATGTTCAAATTGCATAAAATTTGTATAAAACCAAAAATAGGGAAATCACCAGCTATCGACATTAAAGCCCCTGTGACCAAAACCCACCAACAAAACGTACGCGCGCTGAATACATACTCGTATAATCTTGTAATAAAATTAAAATGGATAAAATAATTTTATTGTATTTATTTGTGATGCTGAATCAAGCATTAATTATTTAATCGGAATCGACGAATATCATTTTATTTTACATTTTGTTCAAAAAGAAAGAAGAGAAGAAAGAAGAACAACAAATTTCTAAAAAAAATGATATAGGCAGTTTTTTGGTTTTTTGGTTACCGATAACCAAAAATATGGCCTATACATATATCTAGTATTTAATTAATACAATATAAAGGTTCTATTATTAAAAAAAGTAACACTATAGGCAATTTTTTTTTTTATCAGTGATAGGTAAGCGTTTGACCACTGTCTAACCTAATCGTAAGTAAAGACGAGGTCTAAGATGTAGCACGCTTACCTAGAAGAACCCTATTCACTCGACTCTTAAAGATCCCCAGATTGTAGTTATCGGGAAACACGGCCCCAGGCAGCGCATTCCATTCCTTGGTAGTACGTTTTATTTTATTTATTTTATTATTTATTTTCTACTTATTTATCGGTAATCGCGGTAAAACACAGTCGAATTGCATACGCAATGCTCTTGTGAGTTCGATCTCCACTCAGAAGAATTCAAAAACTCCCATTTTGCCATACCATATGCATAGCGGAGAAATATAATTTAATTTAATGATTATTTATTTTCGAGAATCAGGCAAATAGCTTTTTTGAATAGTTGAGCGTATGAACACTGTAATGGCAACGTTTGCGATTCTATTCCCACTCGGGGGAATGAGACATTTTCTTTCCCTCGGCCTAGTAACGAGAGAAATCACGGCACGGGTTCCGCCAGTCAACACGCAATGACTCGAGAATTCGGCGGAAATCGGATAACGGAAACATCTTAATGGGAACAAAGTAGAATTAAAAAAATATATAGTGAATTTTAGAAACAAATATTCCAGGTTGATTATTTTTAACTTATTATTGAAATCTTAATACACACTTAAGAAAGAAAACTACTGTTCAGAAAATACATAAAAAAAATCAATGTAGCGGGATTTGAACCCGCGTCTCTCGGAAAGCGTCCAAGGCAGGACGCACGGACAACTTGACAACTACGCTATAACAATAAAAAAGGAAATAAATTTTTAGTCAATTTTGATACTTCGATGGATTTTATAATTTTTGTTACAATTGTTACTATCCTTAGCAAAGTGTGATTACGGCATTACTTAGAAAAAGAGTTAATTCATAAGTATCTTTGCTGATAACTTTCTAATTGTACTTCACTCTACGGAAATGGACGAATTGTGGTAAAATGGCAAACGAGCGTCGGACACGTACCCCGCACGTGCCTCGAAACGTAGCGGATTGTAGGAGAATAGAGCAACTCGAAGTCTGAAACAAAATAAACTCTAACTTACTCCAACTTTGAAATTTTCAACTTCAACTTGCATACGGTATGTGAATGGAAACTGTAAGGAACGAAGTCTGTCTAGCGTGAATACAATTCAAGGGTTTTAATCTATACTAATATTATCTATTATTTATTCTATTCAATACTCATCTATATTTTATACAACATATAAAGTGGAAAAGTTTTTTTGGTGGAAATCGATAATCTCAGATAGTAGGCATCGGTTATAAATTTCGTAACAAGAATGATGAATGAATCCAAAGGAAAATGTTAACGATTAACAAGTAGTACCTTTCAACAGGTCAAATGGAAGACCACTTAGAAATGAGTTGGATTTAAAAGCTTCCATTCTGCCTACATACGTACTGTAGGTGGGTGCAATTAAACGTACTTCACTACAAAGTTATTTAATGTTAGATAACATATAAAAGATATTTTCATGTTGCATCTTTCATTGTATAAGATATTTTTGTCTTGGCACGATTGAATGTGATTTAAAGGCTTAAGATTAAAGCTAGTTATTGTTCAAGACGAAGGCTTATTTATGTTATACATATAAATATATACGGATATAACGCGATCAACGGATCAACGATACACTGGAATTAAATAGATAAGCATATAAAATATATTATATTTGTATGTATTGCATGTGCTCAATATAAAACGTCTAACTAATTTAAAGCTAAAAGCCAGTCAAGGCGCACAAGCACCAGCGTGTGACTGTAAACACGACAGATCGTGGGTTCAATCCTCACTCAATGAGTGAGACTCAATGTATAGAAATTAATATTTAACATTTTCATTTTTTCGTTCTGGTGTCCTGGCAAAGAGTGGCGTTGAATTCCACCTATCAACACGCAATGCCTCCAGAATTTGACCGAAGGTGGGGAACGGAGTTTTAACTAACTAGAAACATGTTGAGTTCAAAAAAAAAGTTTTGTTTTAATCATTAATTATTTATACAGCGCCATCTACCGCAATCCAAGTAACTTATGTAAGCAGAGAATTTTAGATGAGCGTAAGCTTTCCTTTACGTTGATAATAAAAAGTTCTTAGCTGCTTCTCTAGATGGCCGTCAAGGTCATTTGCCAAACAGTCCTATTAAAAATTGTAATTTTGTCTAAGCAACTGAGAATTTAGAATTATTTTAATTATATTGATTATATTACTACTGAGAATCTAAGAATATTTATTTATAATATATTCTTAGCTTGGTAATTTGAAGGCATTAAGAAAACGATCTATCGAAGCTTACTATGAAATTAAAACTCAGTTTTTTGATGAATTATCATGTCATAAATTTAGAAAAATAGATTAACAGTAATAGATAAACAAATTATACTCTGTTACTGGAAATAATATATCTGCAAACAGCAGAGTTGCCTGCAGCAACATAACTAGCGGCCATCGCCAGAAATAAAACTGTAAATTTTAAAAAGTTTTTCCCTTGTAGACTACTTTTTAATGTAAGATGATAGGACTACGAGGACAACAACAATTCACATTAGCGTTATAAATAACTATAAAGATATTTTATGCCACAAATTCATATGCAAAACATTCTGATAGATCTTGAACTTCGCTTAATTTTTTTTTTATTCTGTTATATTTTGAATTTGTATTATAATAAATCATTATCTCTATCTGCATTGCACAAATTCAACTTACGCCAAGTGTGTACAATATTTTCAGAAGAAAAAATGAGGCTCTCTAAAACGCGTACACTTTGTGTCATAAATTATTATGGTGATATGATGCTTTTATGCCATAAATTTTCTTAGAGAAACACATCTCCACGATGTCGTGGGAAAACGACGAATTTCAATATTTGTAGTATTTTTAGTATATTTCAGTAAATTTTATAAAATATTTTTTGTTTCGTAAACAGCTAAAGCTATTTTTTTTATATTTATAACTAGTAAACACATAATGCGATAAAAGTAAAATAAACTTATAATTAAATTTAAGTTAAAGTTTATTTTACTTTTATCGCATAATAAATTTTCTTTTGACTTGCTCCAGTAAGACAAAACTCGGAAGACCTGTTTCAAGAATTCAAAATAAATTTATTTTAAATATTATCGTGATCCACTTGTTGTTTACAGATAACAAACACCTTTTCACAAAAACTTGTTTGTAAGTCGATTCCGTTATTATATCCTACGGACCCACTAACCGAGAGCCGCTAAGCTATCACTTTCACCTTGATGTGTCTGAAGCTACTTCAATAATCGGAATAGCTCTTTTTTTTCTCTCAAACTCTCACTGTATGCAGCATGTAGTGTCCGAACACTTCATTCTCTTATTTCTAGCATGTACTTAGTGCCTTAAATTATAATTTTAAATACATATAAATTGTAATTTTATTGACTACATTTCAATCCATACCTCAACAGTTATGCTATTCAGAACCTACCTATACGTATATCTGTAAATGCTTTGATAATGACTGACAAATGTCTATAATGCAAGCACCACAAATCGATAAGAATATCTAGTCTTTTATTTTATTGTAATTATGTTTTTTATTATTTTCATTCAATATATCTAGATTCATTCAAACTATACGTCAGTACATGCTTTGACACCCAAGACTGGCAGACTATAAATATATTTTTAAAGTACATCTTGGAAGAAATATCAGTATTTAAAAATATACAAGAACAAGATTGTAAATGATCGATTAATAACCTGACAATTTCACTGATCCAGCTGCTATTTTTATATTAAAGTTATATTTTAAGCAACCACATTAATTTAACATATCTTTATGGAATAAAGGTAGGCTGGAACCAGTATTTTTAGCACATTATAATATATATATATATATATTTTTTTTTGGGAAGATTTAATTAGGATATCACTGGTTTTTGTAGGATATTATCGCCTAATAAGGGCAGAATAACGAACCAAATCATTATATGTATGTGTACCTTTTAGAAATATGAATAAGCAAATAGCGAAGTAGATAGTTATTTAAACAACTAAAATCCTTATGTATCGAAAACCACACAATTTTGAATTTCTATTCACTTCATTTTGATTTTATATTGTTTTTTTTTAAATTTTGACAATATGGAGTCTAGTTGTCGCTGTGGTAGCTGAATCAGCACAGTACTGAAATAACAAAAAAACTGTCTCTGGCTCTGCTTCTTCTTAGCTGCTATGTGCAAGATCTTCCATATAGCAGGATAGGCAGAGGTAACTTGGGAACGTAGAAGGAACCGCTGAATTCAGGAGGCTTTGTGTTTTGTGTAGCAGAAATTAGTGCCACACTTTGCCTTGACACCAAAACAAAGAAATTAAAATATTAAATATTTAATTCCTTCGAGTGTTAATACAAACCTGACGCATCACAGCCACACGTTTATGCACCTACGCCACGACTATCCTCTTCTTATTCCATTTATATATAATTAAATACATAAACCACCTTTAAGCCTTCACAGTAAATAATAAAATATTGAATTTATCACAACAAATTATTATTATCCTTCATAGAGGAAGTCTTTTTGAATAAAAAACAGCTTCCGAAATAAGACATGATATATGAAACGACGTCGAATAAAGGCCTCGATTATCAACCCTCCGGGTATCATCAGGACAAAATAATATTAAAGATTAAAGATTGTCGTAAAAAACTTTATACCTACCTTACTAATTAAAATGACTACTCTTCATGTTGGGGCTGTTATAGCAATTTTTGTTGAATTACAATCACTTTTGTTAATAAATTAAATTTTTTACTCTTTGTATATTAATAAAAATAACTAAGAATTGAATGGTGGCGGAGGGCGTGCGATTGTGAAACGTGACACGGTTGTGGGTTCGAACCCCACTCCAGAAAATGAAATATTTAATGTTATCATTTCCTCGCTCTTGTAATGAAGTTATGTGCGGCGTTATGTTCCGCCACTCAACACGCAATGCGTCCAAGATTAGGAAGAAAAAACTAAGAAGAATCATTCCTTTTTAAAATATAGTAAATATCTGTTATCGAGAAAACGGAGACAGTTGGAGGAATAAGTTGTTGTTCAAGTCTAGGTCTAGTCTTATAATTCCCCTAAATTGAAATGAAACTCAAGACCGTCGCGTTTACAAGAAGTTACGCTGTTAAAACGCTAAAAACGTTAAAGGTGTACAGCGTAAATCCTAAAATAATATTAATTATTTTTCATCGCAATTTAAATCTGTAATTATAAGCTTATTTAATTAGTACTTCTTTTATTTCATAAATCCATAGCTGTCTGGATAGGAAAGAGAAAGCTTTTTGATAAGTCACCCTGGAAGCTCGAGAAATTTAAACTTTCCCAGCATCTTAGAAATATTTTAATCTAGTAAAAGTCTATTGCAGTATGAGATTTCTAGATGGCTCTTCTCTTATGTACCTCTAAATACTCTTCTAAAGTTTTTATTTTGTACATATTTATATACAGAGAGCTTTTGGTTTGCTCCATTTTGGTTATCTCCTGACCCCGTACACGCTGCTTTTATAATGAAAGGAAACACTTACCGTGTTAAAGCGAACAAATGGCTAGCATACATTTATCGATGTGGTTATACCACATAGCGGTATTTCAAGTGCACGGTCAGGAGATTCCACCGAGCAGTCACTCAATGGTCGTCTGCTGCAAGCACAGCGTGGCTCTTCGGATACAACAAATATCGTGTATAAAAAAAATTGAGTTTGAAAAATTAATTAGGTAAGTTATGTTTTTTTTTAAATTACTATTTTCAATGGAAGTAATTGATGTTTCGTTCAGTATAATCGTTTTTTTGAAACGATTTTTTTGCATTTTAGCCATTTGACTACATAATTAAAAAAAACAATTATGAATTAAAATTCTATTTCTATTATTATATGCAAAATAAACTTGTGGGTAAATATATTTTTTATTTATATGCAAAAATATAATTGAGGCCGTCGTGATGCAGTGGAAGGGTGCGACTGTAACGCGACGGTTGTGGGTTCGATTCCCACTCGAGGAAGTGAAATATTTATTACATTTACGTTTATATTTCCATTTTCTTCGCTCTGGTGTTGAGGTAAAGCGCGGCGTTGAGTTCTGCCAATCAACACACAATGCCTCCAGAATTCGGCAGAAAGTGGGGAACGGAGTTTCTTAACACCGAGGTCCCCTCTGCCTACCCTGCTGTGTGCGGGATACAGCGTGAAGCTGAAAAAAAATTTTATATGACATCACTTGACCTTAATTCGCAGTAAATATTTAGATAAATATTTATATTTAATTTAGAAAATAATACTTTATGAAATATTTATATTATTTTATTTAAGTAAATAATATAAATAAAGATTAACTATGTCTCGGATAAGGACTTATAACATAAATAAGCATACACATGTTATTAGAGTTAATACCGTTTTAAGTGTTTTTCTTTGTTTACAGGAATTATGCAGTATATAATATATGCAACCTTGCTTTTAAGTGCGTTTATTTACTCAAAGGCGTTAGTTCTCTATGACGACGAGAACTTTGCTTATGTGGAAGACGAACCGAACTATATAGATCGTAGCCAAGAAAGTAATGCGAACGTTCAAAGTTTTAGAAATGAACGTATACTTTGGCCTTATCCTTTAAACAACAAAAGCGATCCTATCAATGGTAACGAGAGGCCTGGGTCACAGGAAAATAGGCAGCACTTGTCCAAGCTTAAAGTACAAAATAGAAAAGCCAGATTTGGTTACTGGTCCTACCCCCAAAGTCCTATAGTGGATATCATGATGCAAACGTTCGCCGTGAACTACTCGCCCGCGCATGGAAATGATCCATTTGACTTCTTGAGAGACTCGTACCCGTTACCCAGAGGTTAGTATAAGAAAAATAATTCACATGCCACAGAAAACAATGTTAATTTTAAACAATAAGCACTTATCAACATTCATGGCCGAAATATAGATATAATGTATTAATAGTATATTGTGTCGGCTTCAATTTAATTAGTTAATTTCTGTATGAATTTCACAATACAGATTGTGTCAGATTGTCAAAATAATTGCCGGGATGTACGATTAATTAAGGCATCGCCCCAAACTAATTGAAGCGTTGTATATTTTAAACGGTTTTATAGTATATCGTTTATTTATTCACTACATATAGACAAATATTTATGCCTTAATAGGTGCGTGATTATTAAAAAATAATGTGAAAAAAAAATTCTTTAACGTATTACATCTCAAATATGATATGACGATTATAAACTTATTTATAATTGTCTTTAGAATTGATAAATTTTTAAAAACTATTTTTAATTAATATATTTATGTTCAGTCATTTTATCTCATAGAGTAATGTATTTGTGCCGTGATTTTTATATTGTCACGGCAAATTGCATGTATTTTTCAAGCTTTGATCCCCACAGCAGTCTTTTGTTTGCACTTTTCATCCCGATTCTAGACATTGCCGGAGCTAAACTCTACCTTACTGATCTGAAATAGAACAATTAGTTCCCCTGAATAAAGATCGACTCAAATCTACGATATTTATAGTCACACACCTGTTCCACTGTACTATAGTTACTTCCAAAAAATTGCATTCAAAATAAAATTAAGAAACATTATTTAAAACATTAGTTATAAAATAAACTAACATTTAAATATTCCATACAGGTTTAAGTCAGGTGTCAGACGAGTACGATTACGTCATAGTAGGTGCTGGATCTTCAGGCTCGGTTTTAGCATCTCGACTTACTGAAGATAAGCCTCGGGCGACCGTCCTGGTCATAGAGGCTGGCAAACCTGAAATGTTACTGTCGGACATTCCAGCATTAGCTCAATATCTACAACAGACTGATTATGTTTGGCCGTACACTATGGAACACCAGCCTGGAGTCTGCATGGGTCAGTGTAAATATTTTTTAAATAGATGAAATAATCAAAATGATTTTTCGGCTTTACACTATATCCCGTAGCAGGGTAGGTAAAAGGAGCTGTGTTCGGACACTTCGCTCCTCACTTTCCTCCGATTTCTTATATGTGTTGAATGGCTTGAAAGCTGCGCTTTTGTATATATTTCATAGCTAAACGCTGCGTTTTTGTTAATATTTCAGTTGCTCGAGTGGTAATCGAACCCACAACCTGCCGCGTTTACAATCACATTCTTCTGCTCTGCGTATCATAATTATTCTTAATGATAAATACTAAGAATAATAATTATTATTATAATTATATATAATAGAAAGTGTTTATTCCAAACATAAAAGCTACAACGGAAATGAGCACTTAGACAATTTAGCATATATTAACCGCAGTAAAGTAAGCTGCAGTGTTTCACTCGCGGAAAGCACAAAGACTGTTCCACAAAGAAAATTTTCATTTCACCGCCCGCATATAACTGCAGAATAATCTAAATTTATTGTTAATATACACTTACAGGAAACTATCCTACTACCCTCTTTATAAACTATTTATGAGCTAAGATTACTTTCTCGTTTAGATAATAGGTGGATCCGTTTTTTTTAGAAATATAGACAGTTTGTCGGGGTCAAAGTGCACAAGTGGACATACTTTAAGTATTATTTATATAATCAGAACTTTTCAATATAAAGACTAATTAGGTGTGTATATAATTTTGTACACGAAAAACACAATATTCCTTGACTTTCAGATTTGAATTTTCCACAAGATAACAAAAGCCAACTTTAATTACACAAAAATTTATATTTTGTGTTAATATATGTACACATAGATTAAACTATTCTACTTTTCTCCTTATAAACTATTAATGAGCTGAGACTACTTTCTATAAAAGGTAATATGGGCACTTAGCAATCCACGCGGTCAGTCGGTGTAAAAGTTTACTGTATAATATATTATATTAACAAACAACATACTTTAGATGTCAGTTGCGGCGCAGTGGCGCAAGAGTCTGTAAACGGGACTGGTTGTGGGTTCGATCCTCACTCGAGGAATATATTTATATTTTCATTTCTTCGCTCTGGTGTCGAGGCAAAACGCGACGTTGAATTCCGCCATTCAACATGCAACGCCTCTAGATTTTGGCGGAAAATATTGTAAGGAATATCTTAACACTAGGTACCCTCTGCCTATCAAACAAACTTTAGTTATTATATTTTTGACAAGAACTTTTGAATAGAAGTCTAGAAATATAATTTTGTACACGAAAAGTGCAATATCTCCTTGCCTTTGCAATTGCAGTTTTAAACGAGATAACGAGCCAACTTTAATGCTAACGTTATAGTTTTCCTCAATAAAGTCCATTTGAGAAAATAATAGTTTTCACACTGTATTTAAAAAGAGGACTGCTATTAAGGTTATAACGACTTAGGTTCTGTTAATAAAACAACTGTACTATTGTAAACCTATATAATATATTATATTTTATTTTATTTCACCTGTCACGCTTACAGCCACACTATGCTGTCCATTCTGCTGTTGCATTACTATCCTCAGAAATTATTATATTGGCAAAAATACACGATTACTATATAAATATTTTATTTTTACGTACACATTTTATTACATGAGTAAATAGGATATATAGGTAAATAGGTTAACACATAAATGTGTTAACTCCGCTAATGACTGTGTAGTGAAAAGCTCAAACAAACTCTAAATAAAACTGACCTACGTAAGAACAGTTATGTTTCTGAGACGATTTATCACGTACTACAGCTTAAGCACCGTTAGTGTCCTTCTTGTGACTTCACCTACATTATAGAAATGGTAAATTTATTCGTTAAATGCAAAAAAAAAACGATAATTGATGTCATACGGTGATTCATGCTGATCTACTTTAAAATAAATAAAACGCTGATAAGAAAAATGTGTTTTACTGATGAGAGGTTTATTTGGTATACATTAAGCAGCAGTTTTTAATATTATTAAAAGAATATTGAGGCTAATTTTGGCGCATGGGTACAAGTGTGTGACTGACAACGCGACTGGTTGTGTGTTCGATCCCCCCTTGGGGGAAATAACATATTTATTTAAATTTATATTTTCATTTCTTCGCTCTGGTGTCGAGGCAAAACGTGGCGTTGAGTTCCGCTACTCAACATGCAAAGCCTCCGGAATTTGGCGGAAAATAGGGAACCGAGTATCTTAACAGTAGGCTCCCTCTGCCTACCCTGCTGTGTGCGGGATACAGCGTGAAGCTCATCATTCCTTCATCATTTAATTTTTTTTATTTTTAATATTCGCTATCAATGTTTTACCGTAACACGCTGCTGCTGGTGGTACATTTACATCGAAATACGACTATATCACTGTAAACAAAGTGTCCCAAGTGGCATGTCCATTGCCAGCTATGGTCAACATCTGTAAAGTTTACATAAATGATTGTTGCTAATTTTATTCGTATTCTGTGATCGATCAATGCTTATCGTCAGAATTACTCTGTCCCTAGAGATTGTTTGTAAAAACTTAATAGTAATGTCGGAAAAAAGTAATCTATGAATAGACCATACTAAATAATAACATAATTACAATTATATAGAAGACACCGGCCAAACATAAAGCCATAAAATCATAATGTGATTTTTACACACATAGTGATGGCAGGTAACAAGGTAGGCATAGGGAACCCCGGGAACCTAGTGTTGAGACACTCTGTACCAATCAAAAATCACTTGCGTTCCCCATTTTCTGCCGAATAAGTTATAGTTTTAAATCACATTAAATATTAATGTTGATGTATCCTACCTGCTAGTCTAATTTAAAAAATACTAATTTAAATCATATGCCACGTCTTACAAAGTAACTGCCCTGAAGAGGATGGATATAATTTACATGTATATAAGTCACACGCATTTGTAATGCACTTAAAGCAAATACTTAGAGTGGACAGACGTAAGTGGATACAATCAAAACAGAATATGTTTATATATAACATAAATATTATGAAGATATAATATTAAATATATATTAGTACACAATATTTATAATATACAGAAGTAATAGATAATCGTATTTCAAAAAATCGAATAGACGTATTGGGTCCTTGAAATAAAATTTAAAAATATTATTACTTAGTTACGCTGTATATTCCGGCCGTGGTTATATAGATTCCAGGTTATCAAACTATATGATTACAGGAAAATAACTATAATATAAAGAAATAAAATAAAAAATATAATCACTATTTATAGAATACCTTTAGGCACATTATAATACTACGCAACACTCATTCAACTTTACTATGTAGTAGTAGTAGCTATGAAGCTAGCGATGATTAATGTCTCTGGATATCATCATCATCATCATCATCATCATCAGAAAGAGAAAAATGTATTGATATTTTACTAAATTCAATCACACATAAACACGAACTCGTACAAAATTATAATTATAATATTGGTAGCTTTCAATATTATAACTTAAATCATTTTAGGTAGCGAAGAGCAACGTTGTTACGTTCCACGAGGAAAAGCTGTCGGAGGCTCTAGTGTGATTAACCACTTGATCTACGCGAGGGGACGTCCAGAAGACTGGGACAGAATCGCAGCTGATGGAAACTATGGATGGTATTTAAATTAAAACGAATTAATTTTTATATTAACTTATACAATAGCTTAAACGTAATGTAGTATAATACATTTCTAAGTTAAAGAAATGCAAACTTCTAGGAAAATAGGTCGCTGAATATTAAATTAAATGAAAATATACAGTGACGGCTATAAATCTTTAAGCTAGCTCAGTACAAGGCTGGAGTAATAGAGTACGCGTATAAGTAGGAGTATTACATAAAACATCTTTTAAGTTTCTTCTATATTATATAAAATTCTAGTAGTTAAATATATCTAACGGTGCTCTTATATTAATTTATATAAAAAGATTACAATTATTATTTTCCTATTTCAGGTCATATGACGAAGTGCTGCCTTATTATTTAATGTCTGAGCGAGCTGAATTGAAGAAATACAAAAAAGCTTCCTACCACGGCCGTGACGGCGAAATGACTGTTGAAAATGTTCCGTTTAAGTAAGAATTCATTATTTAAGTCTCACTCTGCCAGGATAGCTTTTTTAAGTTGTTATCAATGTTATTAATTATAATTGTAGTTATTTGAATATACGTACTATTTTTATGTTTATTTTTCAGGACCGGTTTGGTTGAAGCGTTTCTTGCAGCTGGCAGATCGTTTGATGTGCCTACTATAGATTATAATGATCCTGAACAACTAGGTTTTGGATATGTACAGACAATTACAAATAAAGGTCATCGGCTAAGTGCTGCCAAAGCTTTCTTACATCCGCACAAACGTCGTAAGAATCTACACATTATCACAGAAGCTAGGGCCACGAAAGTCGTTATTGAACCCGAATCAAAAAGGGCGTACTCAGTAGAATACATCAAAAACAACATCAAACGAACTGTACGCTGCAGAAGAGAAATTATTCTGTCTGCTGGACCTGTAGCATCACCTCAATTACTAATGCTATCTGGCATAGGTCCCAAAGAAAATTTGCAAACACTCGGAATACCTGTTTTTAATGATTTAAAAGTTGGAAGAAGTCTTTATGATCATATTAGTTTCCCTGGAGTTATTTTCAAATTGAACTCAACAAACGCAAGTCTTTTGGAACCTAAAGTTGCAACACTATCAAATTTAATGCAGTGGTTGCAATTTGGAGACGGTCTTTTAACGACTCCCGGTGGTGTAGAAGCTATAGGATACTTAAAAACGGCTTATTCTGATTCTAATTTACCAGATATTGAATTGGCAAGTATCGGTGGATCCATCTCACTTGATGCTGGAGGTGCGATTAGGAAAAGTTGGAGAATATCGGATAAAACGTATAATAATGCATTTGCGCAATTGAATTACGTAGATACGTGGCAGGCTATACCTACACTCTTGCAACCAAAATCCAAAGGTTATTTAGAACTTCGCGATACGAGTCCCTTCTCCCATCCTAAATTATACGGCAATTATTTAACTGAACCTACAGATTTAGCTTCCTTAAAAGAAGCTGTCAATTATGTCATTAAATTAGGTCAATCTGAAGTGTTTAGAAGACATGGGGCTACGTTATATTTGCCACCCTACCCCACGTGTTCCAATTATCCCTTAGATTCCGAAACATATTGGGAATGTGCCATAAGAACTATGGTGGTTTCTCAGCGAGATCTCACATCTACTTGTAAAATGGGGCCTCAGAGTGACCCTGATGCTGTAGTGGACCCAGAGTTAAGGGTATATGGCGTGGTCGGCTTAAGAGTAGTTGATGCTAGTATAATACCCCGTCCAATCAGTGGAAAAACAAATGTTGCTGAAATCATGATTGGTGAGAAGGCCGCCGATTTAATAAGAAAGACCTGGTCAAATGTAATTGCCTAACTATGTGACATTTTGAATTCTAATAAACGTTCCTAAGAAAATCATAGTTTGTTAATTATTTAATTACACTTACATTATTATTGTTTTATTACGTTGCATAAAAAAATCTTCTAAATAATCTATTTTTGGCGTTCCTGGTCCTTTATTACTATGTAAGGATAAGTATAACTCTGATCTGATCTGATCATTGATATAATTATTATTGGTATAATACTTTACGCAATTATTTATTAGAGCAAATTTAAAATTATATAATTATTTTGTTCAGTATTTTGTATTTAATAATGATTTAAATTTTTAACTCAGCTAGCACAAACACATTAGTACAAAATACAACAAACAGCTTATGACGATTATGAAGACTTGGACTCGTCATTTATTTAAGTGTATATACTCGGGCTCGGGCTCTTGGGGTATAGATGTCGTGTGGCCATAGGTAATCTAGTAGGATAATTATTAATTCCTACGTAGCACTGGATTACGTAATTCAGAACAATGGGCTCGATGCAAACACGTATTGTCGTATGTCGTATTTGAGATATAGATTAAATTATAGATTATAGATTTAATTGCAACAACTTTGAACTGTGTATATGTAGTATGCACAAACTAGTCATATTATAACCAATTAAGCATATATATATAAGTACTTGCAAAATGGTGAAAAATCTTAGGTTTCTTTAGATTCAATTTTGTTTTACTTCACTAATAAAGTGTGACACATCTCATAGATCCAACTCGATCGGTGACCTGCAAATTTTGCATAATATGTATCCTTCTTTTCAATTCCACATATCTTTCGGATCCCACTCTCGTAATCCCACAAAATGCGGGACTGGAAAATGATGCATGATCTGGAATACCTAGATCTCAGTATTGTGGGCTTGAAAGACTTAGTTGAAATTTTCATTGAAAATATTCATATGAGATCTACATACGCTAGTAGATATAGCGTAGTGTACATATTTTTGTTTTATTTTTCACTCTTATTTTAAATGTTATTACAAAGAATGAATAGAGGTTAGTCACTTAACATGTTTGTATGTCTCTGAATCTGAACGAATGGACAACGAAGTTTCTCTGATAATAGTATTTCTATTATGAATATCGTATAGTTGAGAGACTAAATTAACAACTACCCCGCGTTATTTGAGTGAAAATAATTTATTGAAAAATCTATTATACACGTATGAACTGAGTCTGGATATAAACAAAAATATTTTAATCTTACTTTTAAGCTGACAAACTTATTTCTCTTAAAAAAAGCTCATACTTCTATCATACTTCATTTTTGAGCCCAATGCTAATTAAAAACGTATAATGAAATGGAAAGTCATTATTTGATTTTCACAGCAGCATCAATAGCAGTAGGTAACGAGATGAAATTTTTGCCTCATCATTTTAACCTCGTTAATAAATTGAGAAATGGTAAACAAAAGATCTATTAGGCTTATCAAGCCTATTCATTTAATAGTTATATATTATGAAAGGAGAAATCATATTTAATCTATATTATATTTTTAGCTTAATTCATAATTTTTTACTATATTCTATCTTACTTTTTATCCGACTTCTTTTTTCGAAAATAAGGAGATTCGAGATCGACTTTTCCGTAAATTCTGAACAATGACATAAGGCTTTTATAGAGCAGTTAATAGTTAAATCTGTGCTTTCATTTAAAGTAGAGAAGACAAAAACACTCTGTATATCTACTTACTTTTGATTTAATAGCATATAAAATTAACAGACAGTATATTAGTAGTCTTTTGTATTTAGTAAATATACTATAGGTACCGAGATTCGGTTAAATAGTTATGATTTATTTGTATAACAGTTCCATTGCTCGGTGAAATTGTAAAGCGCCTTGAATAGAAGTTTATTTGACCGACAAAGTTACGTATTCGCTACGAGCGACTCTATAGCTGAAGCTAAAACATTCACAGTTCCGTGTTTGATTAGCATTTCTAATAAAATATATTTATTGGTCCAGAAATCACAGTTTGTACATATAAAATAGACTGCTTGAAATAATCAATAGAACGCTTTGAGGATGTGGCCGCGCTTGCTGCCAAGAGAGCATAAACTTGCTATTTCAATTTCAGCTCTTTTCACAAAAATATGACGAATATGAAGTTTACTCGGGTTTCCGACTAGTTTCAGAATAGATGAAGATTTTACTAATAGTACCATTGCTCGACATTCAATCTCTAATGTTGGATACATATAGCACCTCCTCGTCCTAGTTATCACTTATACTTGTTTATATGAACAATAAATGTAATCTTCCAGCTTATCAAGGAGATCTGAAAAATAATTTTTCTTTGCCTTTAAATTTTAAATTCCTTTTGCCTTTGCCCTAAGCAGTTTTTTTGGCGTTTAACTTCTCGTTGTATCTCGGAGGAGGACGAGGCAGAGGGAACCTGGGAGCCTAGTGTTAATACACACCGTTCGCATTAAAATACTTCCGTTCCCTACCTTCCACTGAATTTTGGAAACATTGCGTGGTGAGTGAACTCGACACGCAATTTTTCTGCCGCGCTTTCCTCGTTATCAGACCGAGGAAAAATATAAAATATCCATTCCCCAAGAGGGGTCAAATCCACAACCGTCGTGTACACATTTTTTTAAAAAGAAAAAAGTATATATTTAAAAATTAACTACAAATTATATATATATATATATATATAATAATAATATATCTCAGACCATTTTGTAAAAATGTTGATTAGTTAGAACTCTGTTATATACTCGAAAATGTTATATATTAATAGATTTTGCAGACAAAAAAATATACAATGCTTCAAACGTTTGACCTGTGACATGTTAACAGATATTCATTTTTTAATGAATTTCATTGACTTCAGCGAGCGAAGCGAACTTGATTAACAAGCGTCGTGCATCGTGGGGTGAAGCTATCTTTTATATATATATAAAGAAGGTTTTGTAAGTGATTTTTGTAATTTATACAGCAGTATGAAATCCAGAACATTATAGAATAGAAACAAAATAACTAAACTAATATATTTGTTATATTTTGTAGATATATTAATTTGATGTATGAGATTGATTTAATTTTATGATTTTATTAATAATTAGGCACTAGTTAAAAATGTCACGAAATATTTTGTAACAGTATAGTCGAACCAAATAATGTAATATAATAATTAATTAAATAGAATTGATTTAAATAAAACAAATATCGAAAATGTTAAAGGAAGTTTGCCAAAATACTACAGTGAAAACTAAATTTAAATCAGCTTAGCCGTTTCTGAGGTTAATATTCACAGACAAACACATAAAAATAAAAATAAAATTTTAAATAATAGATTTCTTAATAAATTTTCCATGAACCAGCAGCAGTGATGTTCAATTTTATTATATGTATAGATAGATAATGGTCTACTTTACAATCAATGAATTCTGAACAACAATCGCACTGCATACACTATATACTAGTATACTCGTATTACGAGCTTCGCACGGTCCGAGAGTAAAGAAAAAGCTTAAAGCTATATATAGATATATCCGTGACGATATCTGAGGAGGCCAACAGCCTAACCCGCCGAGTGTAGTTTTTACACAGCTATTAGCTATTTTACCGTCGTCGTCGTTAGAGTAAAACTGTATTAAAATGAATAAGCATTTCATTTGTACCTACTAACATTGTCGGATATGCAAATCGGCAAATTCACAGGAGAGCCCGTTAAAGTTTAAAATTTAAAAAAAATTTAAAATAAGTTTTTTTTTGTATACGTACCCTACATCTCACAATATTAATAAGTACAAGCGATTTATTGCATGAATAGGATAAATGATCCTATCATCCGATAATATACAAATTGACTTACCCTTTGTTCCAAAAGGTGAGATAACACCGGTGTTGCGTCGAGAAACATTAGTTGGGGCGCCGCGGCTGCTACAATGAATGGCGATGTAGCACAGTCGTCCACGCTCCGTCGAGCGCGCGAACGTTGAAAGCGGACTACTTCAACAAGTGGACTTCAACCGCGCATCGGATATCCGGAAAAATGTGAAAATTATATGTGTTAGTGCTAATAATGTATCACAAACAAATATAAAAATAAACGCTAGTGACCGTCAAATTGTATTAATAAATAAACTCTTCATAAAAAAGGAAATAGCGATACGTGGTTTTTCAAGTAAAAATAAATTATTTAAAAAGAGGTTAATTTAGGGAAAACGCGTTCTCTACGAATTATAAGTCATTCTAAGCTATTAACAATCAATTATAGACACGTGCATATGAACATATGTATTTACTATATAATATACAAATCGATATATCTATATAAAATACGATCAAAATATAAGTCTAACATCGCGTCGTTATATTAATTTAAATGTAAAAAATTAAAACTTTAAACGTAAAAAAACTGTAAATATTTTAGTATATATATAAAAAACCCTTCGAAATATATAAAATATATGCACTTATAAATATTTTGTTCAATTGCATCGTTATTTTAATTCTGTTCGCTGTTAATTATTATTTTTATTTGGACTGCTTGTTTCTCTCTCGAGTAATTGCAATGTGAGAATTAATTATTAATTAATGTTACACAGCCGCTCGTCCCGAGTTCGCGAACAACTACTTAAATATGGAATATAATTGTATAATATACATATAATATACAAATAACAATTAAATGTACAGCCATCGAGTGCCGTTCAGAAATTATTAAAATTATTTATTACAGTTACAATTATTTTTTATGTAACAGATTTCAATTTTTGATATTTTTAAATTTTCTATATATTTCTGAAACTGTATATGTATTTTTTATGCATTAACCAATTTTTTTTTTACTATTATACCATAAGTTGTTGTGATACAGAAAAAAAATGCTTTTTACAGTGGATAATTAAAAAAAATGTATTGTCAGTCAGGAATTACCTACCAATGTTTCATGAATAGCTATTCAGTAACGCATATTCAACCTTTTCAAAGCTCCGTGCCAGAGCCGTGCGAATGCATTCATCTAAGTTTACGCGCCACTACATGAAACGCTTAAAATAACTGCTCGGTATGTAAAGTAGTTCTTATGTTGAACATATTATTTTCTGTATTTATTGATATTTACACGCCAGGGGCACAAGCGTGTAAACACGACAGGTTGTGGGTTCGATTTCCATTCCAGAAAATTAAATATTTAATGTTGTAATTTTTGCGCTTTGGTATCTATTATTACAGAATTCAGCGGAATGTGGAGAGCGGAGTGTCTTAACACCGAGCTCCCTCTGCCTATCCTGATATATACGCCGTATGTGATGTCTCAGTTTCACACTGACATATTTTAAAATAAAGCGCAGTAGATTATTTCTTTGTTTCTATGTACTAGAATGTCTAATCTACCGAGTGCCTAAAGCTTAGATAGGCTTTTAGTAAGTTGTCTCTCGTTCGTAAATAGTGTCTCTATCTTATCTTCAGAAAGTGAATTTCTGAATGATAAATACATTCATCTATAGTGATTTTTCTTCTGTGAATAAATTTATTATTCTGTATGATATTGTATTTAAAAAAATATGGCTATATTATATTAAACAAAATTTCAAAAAGAAAACTACAAAAATCTCTTTAAGAACTATTTCATTTTATTTTGATAACTGCACACTTAGAATAAATAGAAGAATGAAATATAGCCGAGAAATTGTGGTGAGAGAATAAAAACTTCGTTATAAATGCTACAAAGTGCTGGCTTTAAATTAATCCTAACTGTGGAGTAGCTTATCATTAAATTTGTGATGTATTTTCTCTACATCCTTTGATAAGACTTCAAAAATATTATTGTTAGGGAATGTTAGGTATCTTTTATATGAATATTATAAATAAACCTTTTCAAACTCTCAGTATATTTTTAAAGTGCAGTAGTTGAAATATACCTACCTCTTTTTTTAGCTTCACTTCAAAATATTGAAATATTGAATTTCCCCCAGTGGACATCGAACCCACAATTCGCGTTTACAGTCGCACGCTTTTGCCCCTACGTATAACAAATAATTTTAAGAGAGAGAATTATGTATGTAGTATTGTTTATATAAATAATATTTGTATATAGACATAAAAAACATATATCAACAAGATTAAATGTCAATCAAATAAGAGTAATAAACAAAAATATTGAGTTATATTAAGTCCGTCGTAAAGTCGCACGTAAACGCCATGTTTTATTGAAGTCGAAACAATACACGGACAGCAGGTAATTTATTTAGGTTCGTTACAATCAGTCCGAAATGGGTCGCTGGAAGAAGAGTAACAAAGAGATGCGGTCATTTAACCGATCGCTAACGAAGCGAATGGAGGCCTGTTCAAATATATATCTTTAATTGTGGTATAGATAGCAATACCAGTACATATTCATTAAGTGGGTACATATGGCGCAGTGTCACAAATGTTGAGCTTAAATATATATATATATACGGGGAAGACGGAGTGTCTTAACACTAGGTATGAGCGATACAGCGAGTCCATACATGCAGTTTTTTTTAAATATGCTTTATATTTGCTTAACGAATCGTTCAGATACTCCGTTCACAGTAAGACACTTCTGTTCCCCACTCTTCACCGAAATCGGGACCGCGGGCCCCGACTGACCATTGTTATATTTGGAAATATGCATTTATGGACTTGCCGCCAATTACCAGCTACTATTGACAGTTTATATATAGTTATATAGATATATAAAGTAATTACATTTATTTAATTGCATGAATAAATAAAAATGAGTTTGTGCAATGGAGATCAAAAGTTCAAAAGTAAAGGTAATATTTATTATACATAAAGCAAAAAGTTGAGTTCCAGCTCTTTTCCCGTTACTTTACACTAAAGAATAAACAATTGGGACCTCAAACTAACTCGTAACTACCAACAACTTTGCAATCCAGTTCCACTCGTAGCACCGCAAGACTAGATTTGTTTTGTGCTATGTTGTAAATCATTCTCTTCTGTTATATTATATGATATAATTTAATATAAGCGTTTATAAACTAGGCCGAGGCCGTCGTGGCGCAGAGGCACAAGGGTTTGACTAATGCAACGGTTGTGGGTTCTCTCCCCACTCGAAGAAGTGAAATATTTATTTACGTTTATATTTCCATTTCTTCGCTCTGGTGTTGAGGCAAAGGGCGGCGTTGAGTTTTGCCACTCAACAAGCGATGCCTCCAGAATTTGGCAGAAATCTAGTAGAGTTAAGACACTCCGTTACACTAACCTGCTGTGCGGGATACAACGTGAAGCTGTTTGATTGATTATAAATGTATACAGTAATATTGAATATTATTACGAATTAGTAGTCTAATTACACTGTGGTGTTATATAATAATAACTTAATAATTAATTGTCAGAATCATCTGGAGGATTAAAACATAATATACGTATAATATGTATGAATAAGAAACACTCACGTAGAAATTTAGGCCAATAAATATACAATTTTTTTTATAGCTTCACGCTGTACCCCGCACGTAGCTGGGTAGGCTGAGGGAAACGGGAGCCTAGTACAAACTTCCGTTCCGTTCCGCGTAAAGACACATCCGTTCCCCATTTTCCACCGAATTCTTGAGGCATTGAAAAACGCTTTATCAAATCAAACTTGTGAAAGACGTGCGGGTTAAATCACGGTACGTTCACGTATGTTTCTAAATATTTTTCTTTGCTTAGTGTAAGTAACATTTAAAAAAAAAGGTAAAACATTTGAATTTAGTTTGTAATTTGACAACTGAGGTAATTATTTCATGAGACCACATTACTTAACTAATTCGTGCAAAAGTGTAAAACATATTTAATTAATGGAAATATGACAGTCCCATGAGAAACCGCAAACGTCGGTTCTTCGCTAAGGCTACGAATTTAACTGTGGAAATTAAAATGGTTTTAACCAAACATATTTTTTTTACTATCGAGTCACCTTTATATATACAATACGTATAGTTTCTATGTATTCCCCAATGTCTTGATTATAAGTAAATAAATAAAAATCATACAAATCATTAAAAGAAAGTGATTTAATTGAAAAATGACTTCAGATGTATCACTTTTAATAAATTTTTACTGACTAAAATTCCAAAATATACAAATAGCATTTAGGGTTGTTACATACGTTTCCATTTTACGTGTCAAACTGAAAAAAAAATTTTGCTTCGGTGTATTATCTATAGTGTGCGTGTATCATCACACATTTTCGGCTCCGCCTTACGCTAGGTCACGCAACATGTTCGTCCAATTTAACAAATGACCATTCCTCATTCTATATATATATATATATATATATATATATATATATATATATATAT
>JBAIZZ010000336.1:60597-112859 GCA_037355905.1 Heliconius aoede
ATAAATAATTTATATATATATATATATATATATAAATTCATTTTCTCGAATATATTTTCGAATTTACAAAAATAAATATTGTTAATAAAGCAACGAAGGCAATAACATATAAAGTGCAATTAAGAACATTTCTAAATAACCTTCATTAAACCCTGAATCTGAACCACATTTATCTGCAAAATCCTTTATGCAGCATCAGAAAATACTCAATCAAGACGCTGCAAATTGCATAAGACTAAATTTAATACCAACAGCGTTGGCTGTTCAAATTAAAGTTTGCTGCAATTCCAGTAGGTAGTAAATCAGCTCAAATCGAATTAAAACAGTACAGAAATAATATTATACAGTTTAATATTATACTGTACAAATATACAGAAAAAGATATATGATTTAAAGGAATTTAAATAAAAAATAAGGAGATCATGGTTTTATATTTTAAATTTATATTTATACGGAAAAGCAATAATATATTAAATACATTTTTTTATACCTTAAATATATTTTTCAGAAAATTTTTTTGATCATTTTAGGTGAGAGCTTACAACCATCGGTGTTAGAGATCTAGATTTAAGTAGCAATTATTTCGTAAAGTTCAAAACTGGTCGGTTCTGGTAATGACTTTTTGATTATATAGATATGGGTAGCAAGACACGCACACATCATTACAACATACAACAAGGACGAATGGATTATTGGACCGCTCCATATAAATTAGAATTTTTATATAAATACTAACTTACTCGTATAGCAAATGGAAGTAACTTAGTTTTAGTGACACGTTCTAAGACCCCCGACTGCAATCACAGCGGGTTACATGGATACTATTAACAAAAGGAAATATAACCTATAAGCCTCAATAAATAGACTACCCAACTCAAAAATATTTTTCAATTTAAACCAATAGCTAGCGCTAATATCGCACTTTATATTAGTATCAGATAAGATATTATAAGTACAGGTCTCACTAGTCGCACCCGCCGTTCGTTATCACCCGTGTATCTACGTATAACTAATATGACCAGAAGTCCCGTTTTTCCCTTGTATGCCACAGTGTCCCCAAAGACGGCACCAGGACGACGCGATGACTGATGTATTTTACTGATGTATTTTAAAACCATATCTTCTAAAAGCTTTGATTGATTTGCTGTAAAAGGCAATCTAGATATATATAATGCGGATAACGTATTTAAATGAATAAAGAATAATAATATATTGCTTAAGAGAGAAGAAAATTATTACTATAGGTTATCTTTAGGAGATAGACCAACATGCTATATGTACGTAAAGGTTTTTAAGAACTTTTGAACAGGAACTATTCCATGATACATGGTTTCCGCTAAGCTTTAACTGTTCACGAAGTGCACGCGCAGAAGCCATCAAGTTGCCCAGGTTTTTCAACTGCCTCGATAAATGAGCTATTATATACTAAAAGGATTTTCCAAATCGAATTAGTAGTTGCTGAAGTTAGCACGTACAACCAAACAAACTATTCCACTATAAATATACATGTGCCTTAACTGCTGGCAATTCCTTAATACATAACATGAGAAAATATGTTAACTTACAAAAGATTTTATTATGGTGAAGACAAATGATTTTCATAAATGAATAGAACTCAGTGGAAACAAAGCCGACACATGCCGGAGCCAAGTTTAAGTGAACAATGACTTCAGAAAGTTTAAGTTAGATGATAAGTGAAGTTGAAAAGGCAAGATGATGGGCAGGTACGACGGTCGGGTCCTCTCCATTATGTTCAGCACTTTGCTACTGGGACGAGCTATTGCTGGTAAGTTTTTTTTCATTTGTTAATAAAATATACACGCTTGCATACATAATTGTAAGTAATTTTTTTCCTCATTTGAATATTAATATAAATAACAATATTTGATTATAGAATGAGTATATATTACTATATAGTAACAATAAAAATAAATAATCAGATAAAGATAAATGGTAATATATAGGTGTATATATATATATGTATATGTATATATACATATATATTATATACATATATATGTATATATACTATAATACCTATAATATTTTTCTCTACACACATGTCTTATTCAGTAAAGTACGCAGAGACAATGTTTTATTATTAGATGTAATAGAATTTTTCCTGAATAGAAGATACGCCTTCAACGATGATGTACAATTCCGCATTCAGCCTGCGCAAAATATTATTTTTTCAGCTTTACGTTTTCCTCCATACAATAGGAGGTTAGGCGGAGAGATCTTCAAGTATCAAAACACTCCATTCTCCTCTTTCAGCCCTTATTTAGATATTGCATTTTGAATGATGAAACTCAAGGCCATACTTTGATCTATAGGATCACTTTTTTGTCCATCTGTCCAGACCAGTTATGAAATTTTGCACATACAATACAAATAAGGCAAAAAATCCGAAAAGTGAGAATTTATAGCTAAGACATTGAAAAAAAATACTACAATATCTGAAATTAGTAAGGAATCCTTGGTGCGCGAGTCCGACTCGCACTTGGCCTGTTTTACTTTATATAAAGATCAACAAACAAAACAATTAAAGCCGCTTGAAATATTATATATAGAATGGATGAAACATATTTCAACATGCTAAATGTTTCCAGTAGACTCAGCAGACTCTCAAAATGAATCTTTAAGCAATTCCTCGGCGCAGGAAACTGTGGCCACACAGATATAAAACCAAACTGAAAACGCCGTTGTAAAGAAACTTCCACTCATCCATTATTTAATCGGACCCACACGCAGATAATTTCGCTAGAAAACGGTTCACAACGTTAAAAAATATTTGTAAAAAAATTAAACTTCCGACTGCATGAAACTAAAAAGGAAATAATGTTAATAGCGCATATAAAAACAAGCTAAATAAAACTCTACAAGCTTGAGTAGTTTTATAAAATTATTCTCTTACTTTAAATACAACTTACCTTAAGAATAAAAGCTTATTTTTAAAAGGAGTTATTTTATCCAAGTAGTTAACACCAGAGTGCTTGTCAAGACAAATCAAACGAGTCCAAACTCGACCTGCCTATGTTACTTAGTTCAGAAGTCCTTTTGGCCATCTCAAATCCACAACCTGTCAATTCCACTTGCAGGCACACACTTGTGCCTCTGCTCCACGACTTGACTTTTTCTTTATGGTGTAAGGTATTATGACATATCTGTCATTTCATACCCATATAGGTAGTTTATGCAAAAATTTGTAAGCCGCCATTTTGTTGCAGCGGCCGTTCTGGGATTTTTTTTTTAATTATATATAATTTCATTGTCATCAGAACTGAAATCGTAATCCAAATTTCCTTCCTTCAGAAGTCGAATATACGTACCCACCTCCCTAGCATATCACAGATATATCTGTTAAAATTTGAAGTTTGAAAGTGATTGAGGGCGTATAATTAGTCTCTCTAGATCCATGCCAGCAGGTAAGCCATTAAAGTTTGTTCGGATCTATCATCTAACTATCGCGCGTAAACTGCGGCCTCGATTAGCTCGAGGCTTCATTTACACCACATTGGTTACACGGAACTCTGTACACCAATCTGCAGCCTGCACCTTGCAATTTTAAAAGTAGACAATTTGAGAGGTCAATATAAATATTATAAATGCTAAAATAATATTGTACTATTAAATTATTTAGTTGTTTTTAAAGTTTCGTATCTCAAAGGGTGAGAACCCTTATAGGATCACTTTGTTGTAGTATAAAATATCAACTCTTTAAAACATACACTTGCTATGTACATATAAATTTGGAACAGATAAAGTCTTGTATAGACTTAGACTAATTTCTAACAGTAATTAGTCTTATTATATAATTATGTTATGTGTATATATATATATATAAGTGAAGTATAATTTACCCGTTTGTGTTAAGAGTGTGTTTGTATATTCTTTGTAACCAAGTTAAATGTGAAGCAGAGGCCGTGGTTTCTTTGAATGAATCCTTTGGGAGGCTTGCAGAAAATTCGCAGGCTTCACATTTACGTCTTAGTCCATGAAGGCAGCTATCTTCTTAACCGACCGATCGTTAAAGTTTGAGATACACTTTACGATATAACGTTCGCCGGTTACACGGGTAGCCCTGACCTCGTTAGTGTTTCGAATAGATTTTTCTTAAATATTCTGAATAATATTAAATAATAACCCACACACAAATTAAAAATATTAATTTGATTGACCACAATATAATTCAAATGATTTATACCATTTATTTGTATTTGACAGCTGCACTGTTATATATTACCCGAAGCTTACGATATAGTTACAGTCCGCGAGGCGTAATATTAAAAAAAATAATTTAACATAAGTGATCAGTAAAAAAATATTTAAAGGAAGAGAGAGATTCACCGAGCCTCAGGCTGGCATCTAAAAAGTAACCAGTCAACCAGTTAGTTAATAGTTAAGCAGTCTAAACCAAGCGAATAATGTATAACGAGAAATATAATTATGAGAAGTTCACTCGTAATTGCATTTCTATATTCTGCGGCGGTTTCCAAATGCAAAGCAAACGTTTACATAGGGCGTCAAACAAGCAGCGCCGTAACCTCCCAACGGAGGAACTTCATCCGGCACAAGAAGATGTTGAAACATTACTTCACCAAAATACAAAACAGATGTATACTAACTAGACTGTACTATAGAAGTGAAGTGAAATATTTAAATTTTTTATGATAACGTATCCACCAAATGTGAGGATAGCGGCCGTCGTGGTGCATGGCCACCAGCGTGTGACTGTAAACCCGACGGTTGTGGTTTCATTCTCCACTTGGAGACGAAATATTTAATATTTTCATTTCCTCGCTCTGGTAACGAGGCAAAGCGCGGCGTTAACTTCCGCCGTTCAACATAAAATGCCTCAACAATTTGGAAAAACAAAAATGTTTTAATGAGGAACGTTGTATCCTAAATATATATATATATATATATATTAAAACATGTCTTCCTGCACTTTCCACCCAAATAAAAGACATTACGCGTAAGGTAAGGTAGTTTAATGCTGCATTTTTAATTTCCAGGTAACGTAGAAGGGCAAGCAATTTAGGTGAATTAATGATTATTCCTTTAAGAGGGATCGCACCTACTTCGAATTAAATTAACTATATTTTTTTTTACTTTTGGTATTATACTTAAATCTTATAAATGTTTATTAACTCTAATGTATTTAGTTGTTTGTATTTAATAAGTATTTAATATATTATATATGTGTTGTAACTTGTAACATTCTAGGCTTAAATTTAATCATGTGATATTGGAGGTGTTGCCGTGGGCTGCGCTAATACAGTAATAACTTTGATATACTCTACAAAATGTGTAAACTAAAGTTTATAAAATCCAAAGTTGTGATGCAGTTATTTTGAATTCTAATCAACTTAGGTGAATATATTAAGTAGATAACTATTTGAAGGTAGATAAACGGCGATGTCATTCAGATATGAGATACAAATTTTATTTTTTAATGGCAACATTCTATTATTTAAAAAAAATTGACGATTGTTTTGACGATTTACTTGTTGTAGAGAATAGAAACGTAAGTGCTATAAAACACAAAGCGTTGGGTTATAAATAGGCTTGTATGTGTAGATTAAGAAAGAAATTTATCATCTTAGAATATTAATTAAATCAGCTTCACGCCGTACTTCAAGCACACAGCACGGTAGATAGAGGGAATCTTGTGTTAAGACACTCCATTCTCCACTTTCCAGCTATATTCTGGAGATAGTGCGTATTGAGTGGCGGAACTCACACATATACGATTGCCTCAACACATATACGATAAATTTAAATAAATATTTCATTTCCTCGAGTGGAGAATGATCCCACAACTAGTCGATTTTACTGTCAACTTTACAGTCCTTGTGCCCCTGCGCTACGACTGGCCTCGTATATAAAAATATTAATAACGAAGCAAATAGACAAAGAGGCCTTGTACAATTTAAATAGGTCCCTACTGTCTTGTTGACTCTTGGCTAGCTTTTTTTAAGTTTTATGCAGTCGAGTTTGACATTTTTTTTAAATATATATTTTTTGTTTTAACATTACTTTCTCATTTCAGCCCATTCATTTTTTTTTTTGACATAAGCTACATAAAGCGTCATTTTTAGACTAATAATTTAAGTATAAATTGGATAAAATAAATAGTATAAATTTGCGGGCTGGTCCGTTAGTCAATATCATTGCTTGAAATTACGCGTTCACGCACACACGCACATACACACGTTTACGTTACGTTTATTAACGTAGTGTCAATGTTGTGAGGTTGGCTTTAACAGCCGCGACATAGTTCTACACTATTGCGGTTATTATCGTACACTTTTTTTTTACTATTTTTTTTTACAGATAAATAAATAAGTATTAAAAACATACTACAGGTACATTTACAGGTATCTCGAAGTTTAATTGTTATCAATATTTTTCAACATTCAACATCAATATTTTATCTGTCATCATTACGTAAATTAATAGCTTATATTATGTTATATTTACCACTTTTCACTTTTTCATAAATTAATGGATTATAATTTATGTACAACTGAAGTAGTGGGTGTCACTGTATTACGCTATAAGCATGGAAAAGTTTATTTCCATAAAATGATTACAAAATTTTATTTCGGTTACGAGGCTACGCACGTCCGTGCTTTAAATTGCTTTAAAATTGCTTATAATTGTCGCACTTCATGAGAACATTTTCATTACATTAAATTTAACTAACATATAACGAAAAAAATATGACCGCAAAATCAGAAATTAGTAGAAACACGCAATGCAGAATTCTAAATACATTTGTTCTTTATATAATAGTCATATTCTGTTTTAATTGCTGACATGAAGTCCATTATTCTCAAATAATTACTAAGTTAACTTTTAATTAATATAATGAAACAAAAAAGTTTATTTTTTAAATATAGAATATTTCACTGCGTGGGGTTAAATAAACTAATGTACTTATTAGTCTGTATTATATATAAACGGGTTGACCGATTTGTATGATTAAAGTAAGATTAATCGATTTATCATACTGTATCACTAAAAATACGGTTATAATAAATTTTCACCACACTTACAACCAGATTCCGTATTACCAAAATTTAAAAAAAAAAATAAACCGTCAAACTACTCATATGTCAAGCGGGATATCGGTGAATAAAAATTCAAAAATAGTTTTGTACGTCAAAGGTAGGTTAGTTTAGTATTGCTTTCGATGGTTTTTTTTTTTATGCAGTCGTGTTATTTTTTTTTTAATTTAATGCAAAGGTTTTTTTATTTTAATGCGTAGTTTGATAGCTGTTGGGGTAGCATGTTCTGAAGTATTGAATTTGAAATTAATATTGGACGTTTTCAACAAAGAAAAAAATACGTAATGGGACTGGTTAGATCCGAAGAACCGAAGACCGAGCTCAGTGTAAAGTAATAGACGATGAAATTGCTGAAATGCTAATGATAGATAAATTACTAAACACGTATAAAGAAAACGTTTAATAAGAAATTCAATGAAGCAAGCAACTGATACTCATAAATCATATCAATTATTTAATACTAGCAGACCCTGACATGTTGCTGTTGAAATTGAAAAAGTCGAAACTGTTCATATTAATATCTAGTAATTTATAAATTCTCTCATTATTATAACGATTAATCACATACATGAATTCAATAGACAAAATAGATAATTTGGTTTCATCATAATAACTGAAAATATAATAAATGTAGGTAAGCGCTAAACAGTATGCAATATATTTTGCTTGTATTCTGTAAATCATCTGTTCTGTAATCATCACGCTGCCGCATACAGCACTACGCAGAGGGAAGCTACTGCTAAGACGTTCGTTTTGAGGTACGCTCTAAAATAAAAAAAGATCGTGATATTTAATTATATTGTAATTGTGAAAAAGAACCCTCCTTATACGATGGTAAATTTTAATTCAAATATTTTTTTTCAAAATAAGAAGTTACATGCTTTATTAGGGAGCCGTCGTGGTGCAGTGGCACAAGGGTGCCACCCGTAAATGCGACGGTTGTAGGTTCGATTGCGACTCGCGGAAGTGAAATATTTCTTTACGTTTATATTTCCATTTTTCTTCGCTCTGGTGTCGAGGCAAAGCGCGGCGTTGAGTTCTGCCACTCAACACGCAATGCCTCCAGAATTCGTCAAAAAGTGGGGAACGGAGTGTCTTAACACGGAGGTTACCTCTGCCTACCCTGCTGTGTGCGGGATACAGCGTGAAGCTGAAAAGAAAATGCTTAATGTTTTAAACGTCAAATAATTTACCACCAGTTCACTAAAGTTAGCCAGAGTAGGCCTCAGAGCCATTTAAGTTAGTTACCTGCTTACATTACAATATGTTGTACGGTATATTTAAAAAGAAACTATTTCTAAGTCTATTTTACACAATCTTAGATAAAAAAGAGCTTAGTCACTGTAACTTACACAGAGGACACGGCATGGGCGTGGTTACTGGGCGGCTCATAGATTTCCTGTACAACTTATGGCTTTTAACACTATTAAATTTTAAACATAAAATTATGTAAAATATATATATATCTGATATCCGGCAGCAAGTGGGGAACGGAAGTTTCTTAATGAGAACGGAATGTCTTAACACTAGGTTCCAGGTTCCCCTTTGATATATAGCAGGGACGATATGTGCGGGGTACAGCCACAAACAAGTATAAACAAAAATGATAACAATTATTGTTTTATCAATCAAACTCGTTCTACACTCTCTGTCTACACACACAACGGTTAGCCAGGTAAGTGCTTTGTTCGATCACAGATGAAAAATATGTACATAAATAAATTTTCACGAAGGTGGAATTTATCCAAAGCCCATTAAACAAAATTAGTTGCTCTGCTAAATGAAAGCGTGTTTTTTACTCCTAGTCTAATGTTAGTCAAATTAAAATATACTTAATAAAGAAATATAAATTTATATATACCATACTTATTATACTATACAAACCATTCAAAAGCTTTTTTATATTTAATTATATATATCTATATTAATTACAAGAAATCCTTATCATTATAATAAAAAGTAAATATGAAAAATATTTAAAACTATTTTAACGATTTTGCACGTAGCGTATGTACATATATATGGGCAGAGTTAATGGAATTTGCGAACAACTGTTGAAGAATTTACATGACCTTGCATGACCTAAAAAGTTTTTATACAACACCAGTGAAAAACCGCCGTCCATTTTGCATATCCATCAGATTTATGTATATATATATATATATATATCTCTAAAAATATATAGCCGCGCGTACTGTGTTAACAACACATTTAATTTAACATAATTGTAAAGTAGTCGAGTGTTATCGTGGGTAAAGCTAGTATATCACGGCGTAAAAATTTTATTTTTCGTCTCTAATTGAAGCGTTTTCTAGGTCGTACTACTTTACTTAGAGCTTTAGCGAATGAATGTGAAATAAATTGCATTTAATATGCTTTAACGATATTGGAAGAGGCCTTTTTACTAGAAATGCTTATCATAGATAAGCTATGAAATTCTAATTATATATATTTGTATGATATTTTAAGATTTTCTAATGTAAAAGATAAATTTATGTTATAATATTATTAAATTGGACGTATATACATATACTGAATGAAAATATTTACACATTTTTGCATATTAAATAGCAGACGCGGCCTACACTTAAAGATATCGAATACATAAATTCCTCAGAGGGACACTTCTATTTCAATTTCACTAGTGTGTCGTGTAAAAATTGTATTAGGCAATACTACCTACCGCAGCTTCCTGCAAATAGACACCAGCACAAAGGTACAGAGCCGAGTTTGTTTCGTAGGAAATGTTCAGAAAGCCGGATTGAATTACTTTTCTACATTCGAGGTGGAATAATGCATAGACCTTGTGAGCAATATTTTTTACTATATACATTTACATCTAAATGTAAAAATGTAGCAGTAGAAATAGTTATAGGGAAGAGCGGGGCTGAAAGTGCCGATTTTGACAATTCGCTACAATACAATTCACCTTACACCTATCGATTCTATTATTTTGTAAAATAACTATGATTTATTTATTAATAAATTGTTACATTTCAATTATGTAGTTGTTAATATTAGTTTTTATAAAATTGTACACTAAATAGTTTTATTTTTAAGGTATATGTCCTTAGGTATATATTCTTATTCCTGAGTATATTGCAGACTCACGAAGCTTAGTATATTGTAACTGTTACGTGAAATATTGAACCAATTTTGAAGAACATCTACGAGTGTATTCTTTAGATAAAGTTTTTTTCTCAATACTGAAACTATTACTCAAAAGACGGGAAGGTATATTTATAAAAATCTGAATTATCATAATTTTCTCGGAACTGAATCACAAGTTTTATATTGCAATGCGTAGAACAAAACACCAATGCTCTCAAAAGTTCTTTGATTTTGCTTTGGAGTGTTAAGACACTCCGCCTCCCCCTTACGCTGAATTACTCGACAAACAGTGCCTCCATTGGTTGTTGAGTGGCCGAACTCAACACCGCGCTTTGCCAGTGTTTTATTAATACGTATCTTAGTACCTTAATTGCGATTCTATTATTTGAAAGTACATAAGGTTGTTCCATCCATTATATATTATTTAAAGGAAACTATGGTATTTCAAAATATAATAAAAAGGCCAAGAAAAACATGGACAGCTGTAGAAACTACTCAAAAAATATGTTTGTATTATTTATATATAAAATCTTACATATATACATACAAACATGTACAAATAAAAAGATTTATAGTTTATTATATAATTAGATAATTTCGTAGTACACGTTTAAACAAGGGCTCTTACAAATTAACGACGCGAATCAATGTTATCCTATATATTTCCGTATTCGGGAGGCGTACAGCCCGAAAAAGCATCTGAAAATAAAATTATTGGCGACCTGACCTCGACGGAAATAAACCTATCGAAGACGTGGTTGAAATGTGATTACACTTGAAATCTATTGCCATATCTTTTATACAAAGCGAGTATGATTAGGGTAGTAAAAGAGATAAATGCTAGATTTCTATAACCTTTTAACGTATTTAACGTGTGTAATATTTTTTTTAATATGGCTTTTGTAATATTTTCGTCAATATCTGTAATAAAAAGATGTTAATACAATCTCCTTTCGTCTACGCAATTTTGGTATATGAACATGATGGTAATCGCGTGACCTACCGTCGATCGGAAAGCTTATCACACCCGGAACCTCACCTCATGTTACATGCTTACAGCACGTTACAGTCACGCTTACGGTCCAACTTAAATTACTTTCTTTATCTGGTCCGTACACGAGTCCTACATGAGATGTGTTAATATCACTTATTATTCACTAAAGTAATTAGTGTATTAACATTAGATTATTATATTAGTTAGAATTTAAGGCCGTCGTGGCACAGCGAGTCAAGGGGTGGGACTGACATATTCACTTCACTTCAATTCACGAAATAAACGCGAGTAACGCGCATCACGAAAATGGTCATGGGTTCGATAACCACTCGAGGAAGTGAAATATTAATTTAAGTTTATACTTGCATTTCTTCGCTCTGGTGTCTAGGCAAAGCGCAGCGTTGAGTTCTGCCACTCAACACGCAATGCCTCCAGAATTCGACAGAAAGTGGGGAACGGAATGTCTTAACACTGAGGTTCCCTCTGCCTACCCTGCTGTTTGCGGGATACAGCGTGAAGCTGAATTCTGTAAGTAGCTTGTTCCGAGTGAAAATTGTATCCACAACTATCATGCTTACATTCAAACGCTATCTACGCCCATTGCGCTATTGTGAACTCAATTTGTTAACTTATTCACTAAAATATAAAACACAACATTAAGCGCTAAAGGTTTTATCATATGATATTTGAAAATCGGAGAACTGTAATTTTCTACAAAACGAGTTGATGTTATCTCTACGACGCCCTCACCAAAGTACTTAAAACTGCCAATGGCATTTGAAATCAGCCGTTGCACCCTCGCTTGCGTGAGAAATCTTCAATTAAGAGTCATCATCATCTTTAATGTCTTATCCAACATTATAAATGATTGTATCACTCCCCAGACTATCGGAGATGATACTTGTGTATAAAGTAATATTAATGCAGTCCCAAGTGTCTGAAAGAGAAACGTGGACGTATTTCAGACTCGCATGTGTGAAATATTTATGTGTATTTCGACTTACAGTAGTCGAGTACAACTTTTATATAATTCGCGAGTATCGATAATCATGACGACAGTTGGTGTAATAAAGGCTCAATAATCTATTTAATTAAACATATTTTCACGTTTTTGAACGAACATCGGTCAGCGGCTAGATTATTTTCAGGATTAACATAATTCATTATATAGATTAAGTATTATTTATGGTATTGTATAGTTATCAATATAGAGGCTTCAACGTATTTACAACATATAGCATATTTTAATATAGTTAAGTTGGTGTCTGTCTTTGAATATAATCGCATCTGAGATATCTTTTTTGTAAAATAAATTAATTAATTTTAATAGACTCTTTCTTTATATTAACACGATTTAATTAGCTTCATTTCATCTTATTATATGTTTCTATCATGTAAATAATATAAACAAATCTTGCGTCGCTATTTTTAATTTTGCTTGAAAATATGCACACGTGTCCGTCCGGACTTTGAAAATATAGACGTTATGCCAGTACAATATTTTTAAAACGTGAAGCTGACACCATTGCTAAGATAACGTCAAATATATTTAAGGACTATTTTTTTTTTTGGTTTTTTAATAAAATTGTAATAAATATATCATTATAATTTAAGAATTAATTAATTATTATTTATAAAAAAAGACAAAAAATATAACTAACCTACAATTATTTTAATTAATTTGAATGCAAATATAATAAGGCGGTCATTAATTATGCAGTTATACGCTGATCTCACCACAAATTCACGGTTGAACCTCACTAATTTAAGAGCGACATGAACAAGAAAATTTACTTCCTCTTTATATAGGTCACCTGAATGAAATATTACTTAGTTCCTGTTGTACAGTCGAGGCGATACAAAGGAAAGAGTTAAACTTTAGTAAGCTAAATTGAAAACTACAGTTCTTTCTGAATTTGCCTTTGTAGTGATTTAATATTATTATAAATCATACTGTCGATGTTAAGTTTATAGTTATGAATTTTCTCACTCTTTGTTTCATGAATAATATAGTTAACCATAGGTTATATATAAATAATCTTCATAATTTTAAGTTAATATCGCACAGCTTGGTTAAGTTAATGACAACGTTAGAGAAAAGAATTTTTTTTTAAGAAAGTAATGTTCAAATGCTTGGTGACAAATCTGAGGTAGAAAATAAAATAAATATAATTTTTGACAAATATAATATGTTGAGCCAAAGCCCTTGGAACAAGTTATCAGAACTTGTTGCGGGTGTGAAGAAACTACATTTACTGTATGGCGGTATGTGGGATCGCACGGTTGTTTTCTAACTTTATGAAGTATATAAAGTCACTTTATTAAATTATGCAATAATATTTAATATTTTTCATGAAAGCATTTTTAACTTGCAAATGAAATCAGAAGAATTCTACGAAAATAAAACCATAAATTATAATTAAATAGATATATAATAATAATAAAACTATAATAACAATTAAAACCTTTATTCGACAATAATTCCACTTTCAATGTTCCATATAAAAATATAAAAGGAAAATTACGTAAGTAAAGTTCAAGAAGATCCCTTATCGTCTGGTGAATTATTAGAAAAGTAGTAAAACACAGTTTTGAAGTTTTCAACTTGATCCGATTTCGGTATAAATCTGTTCAAAACAAATTTCCAGAGGGCTGCCGCCGCCGCCGCCGCCACCGCCGCCGCCGCCGGCCACTATATTGTCGAGTTCTAATGAAACTTTTTCTTAATCTCAAGTTATCTTTATCTAATAATTTATTAAATCTCGGCTGAAAATAAAACTAATGCAATAAGTAAAATATATTAGATAACAAAGTACTAATTTAATAGTAAGTGTCTAAACGCAATGATAATTTGGAGTCCCTACAACAATCCATACGATTCGCTGTGAATATTTTTCCCATAGAAAGAGTGCGTGCTGCTATTGATAACTGGCCTATACGTTCTGCTTTAAATATATGTTTTAAATACTTTTATTATATATTAATGTATTATACTATATACTAACATATTAATGTTACGTACAATAAATAAATATTATTTTTATGTAACAATATTTGTTGACAAAACGACAGTATAGAGAGAGATAGACACACTGTAAAAAATAAATTAAAATATTTTTATAGGATAAAAGCAAATAGTTTTATTCAATATTGTTGCTGGAGCGCACAAAGACTGACCTTTACCCGAACGGCATCTCAAGTAGCCTTTATACTGAGCTCTACAGCAGCAGAACGGTTCTTAACAAGGACAGTATATGGGAACAAATGAATTTCAAATAAACCTCAGGCACCCTCTTTCCTTATATTTTGTAATATATTTTTTTAGTTTAAAAGTTTTTTTATTATAGCACTCACATACATATACGCAGTCGTATATACTATATCTTAGTTCCACCGATTTGAAAGTATGATGTGACGTACATCATCCTTCTGCTGTGACTCCAAAGGTTACGAAAGGCCACAGCCGGATCAACAAAGCCGCTCCTTTATAATTTTCATGTGATTAGGGAGAACTTTATCGAGCTTATTAATATTGAAATTTACATACACACACGTGTATATCAGAATTTTAATATGTTATTATGATAACTTTACTACTACTTGTACTCTGGTACAATAACACGCGTGTAGAGTAACAGTCGATGGTATTCAATATTAAAAGTCGATCAGCTTCACGCTGTATCCCGCTTATCGCAGAGTAGACAGAGGGAACTTAGTATTAAGAGAGAGAGAAGAGAGTTCAGTTCATAATTATTTATTTTACATAACCAAACCAAATGACCAAAAGAGTGTAATAAATTATTATAAAGAGATATTACATACATTGATACACTACCGTTAGCATGTCTAATATCCGACAGGCCTGAGAGGATACGGATATGGGCATCGGAATCCGTCTGACTACCATTATTTATTACCCTGTACTGCCGTCCTGGTAGGTACCTCCCTACCTACATGTAGAACGGGTCATCGTCTTCACGCTGACCCATATATTGTCATGGCACCACTCTGAATTAATGTTCACCTGATTTGTATTTATAGTGCGTAATTGTTTTGCTGGGAATTCATGATAATATTATTTAAGAAATGATCTTCTACATTAACTAAATGTAATATATTAAAAAAATAACATTTACATGTATATTATTTACATATTATTGTATAATTAATTATTTAAAATTTGGAGGCCAAACTCAAATGCTGTAACGCAACTGGTTGTGGGTTCGGTTCCCACGTTTAATAAATTATATTTCTGTGTTTCTATTCTAGCACACGCCGCTTCACTATATCCTCCTTTTGCTTCAAATATTTCCACATTTTGCATTATTAAAATATTTTATGAATATAATATTCAAGAAATCTAAACAGACTTAATATTCACATAAAACAACTAAGGTTTGGGATTTAAACTTTCATCTCGAGCAACACGAAGGACTTTGATTATTTAGTATTAAAATACGGCTTGAACTTTTATAGGAGTATCCTTTAAGTTAAGTTTTTAGTTACGCGGCGGATTCATACAAAATACAGCAAAAACGATGCATAAAAGCTCCTATTTTTTATATAATTTGACTTTTAACTTTATTTTTTCTGTGCTTCCAGTGATCGTAAAGCTTTGAAAGAATATTTGATATTAATCTTAGTTTGATACCTCCGAAGTATCTTGAAATAAACATATTAATATATCTATTTTTTATTTTGAGGTACGGAATCCTAATTACGCCATTTGATTGTTATATTTTTGAGTTTCCTATACATATTCATTTATTACATCTTAACAATAATGACCTAAATGGACCAATTGCCCTGCTTCCGAGGTATACCTATTTCATAAACAAATTGCCTTATGAAAATAAAACTCATTCAGCGGTATATTATGAATTCAAGAATTAACATACTATTACTGAGCTAGTATAAATATATTTCTCACTGTTTTAGTAGTTAATTTACATACCTGCGCTTTATTATGTAATCTGCTTAAAATTAGAACACGGCAGATTCACTTCTATTTTATAATATTATACCTCAGATAAAGCTTTCATCCTTTCAGTAATATAGGAGTACCTACTACTACAAATTCATAAAGATGCGTTTTTGTGAATTAAAGTATAATCATTTTTGAGGTACGGTACTCTAAAATGGCCTCTTAGGCACAACGTGCGACTGTACGCGACAGTTGTTGGTTTGATTCTCGCTAAGAAATTTATAATTTAATATGTTGATTTTTAATTTAATATGTTGACAAAGCGTGACGTTGAGTTTTACCAGTCAACATGCAATGTGACGAACAGTGTCTGAACACGAGGTTCCCTCTGCCTACCCCGCTGGGATACAGTCTGGGAAAAGTTTAAAAAGCCATTTCAAAAGAGTTTTTTAAATATAAACTGATTTTTATCTTAATTTAATCTTATCTTTGATTTTCAAATGAAACTCAAAAATACGTAGATTTTGATGAATCGAAAGGGTGCTCGAAATCGGCTCACAGAGTCCAGGTAGATGTATAATGGAGCGAGTCGGCTACAATCTGTCTGTTTGACTTCGGACTCGGCCATGTTTGCTCAGTTCGCGCAATCAGCACTCTAACTAATACATAGAATATACGTTCACTGCACTCATATTTTAGCCAGTGTACAATTATTTGCATTGCAAATGCATATTAAAAGTTATATTCTAAAAATTATTCAGTATTCCAACATGAAAATCGATAAAAAGCATACAATATGGCTTTTTTTTACGTTATATTATGTACATATCCACTGTAATATCGAGTCAGTTATAATATTTATAATAAAAAAAAAATACTTTAGTACAGTTAAGATAATGTGCCATAGATTTGTAAACGCTAGTAGACGATCACTTACCAAGAACTTTTCTTGGCTTACGCGACCGCTTTGTTTTTTTGATTGATTACACCCTAATGTCGGATTATCCGGATTCAAAATACGTTAAGCTTCAGAATGCTGAGAAAGGGTTTATAGCTATAGTATATATTACTATATATATATATTATAAAAATAGTTACAATGATCATAATTATGAGGTCAGTCGTGGAGGGCACAGGTTGTGGGTTCGATTCTCACTCGAGGAAATTAAATATTTAATACTATCATGGCTTCGCTCTGGTGTTGAGGCAAAGCGGGTTGAGTATCACCGCTTAACAGGCAATGCCTCCAGAATTTGACGAAAAAAAGGGAACGGAGTGTGACGCAAAAAAAAATAAATAAATATTATAATCTGAAAACTAGACTCTTAAAGACAACTACTACTCTACTATAAAAAAAAGCCAAAAAGTACAAAAGAGAGTCATTCAATTTTTTATTTTTATTTTCTCAACATTTATGATAATTTAAATTTTGTTTAAAACACTTGGCATACATATAATTTTAAATTAGAAAATATTAAAACAAAGCGTGATTACAGCATTAAAGTTATTAATTAATGCGGCGGTTAAAGGGCAAGGCCGTATTCTAAAGGGATGTCGTATCATGGCGCCAGTCTTGTAACCATAGCATAATTAATTTATTTTAATAATAATGGCACAGAATGCTTATTATAATTTTAATGATCATGTATGTATATACAGAAATAATAAAATCCATATTTCATAGGCGGCTACAGCCCGCAAGTATTCAACATACTGCTACTAGCAGTATTTTGAATATCGCATAAATATATACGATATTGATTCCATCAAAAACATAAATTTGAAATGAGAAAATTAACTTGGCTAAGTTATATGTTACTTAATGACATATAAGAGCTATTTCAACTAACCTATAAATAATCTAAACTAACTATGTTTCCGTAACATAGGTACGTAACTTAGGTTTCCAGAAGCCATTTATTATTTACACAAAGCAAGAGCTTTACTTATATGATTTTCCTCGATAAATCTTTACTACAATAGATACCGTCACCTTAGATGTCGACTGTACATTTATTGTATTATAAATATAAATTATTTATTGTATAATAAATATATTCCGAAGTAAGTGAGAAATATTTAAGGTAACTAGTCAAAGCACGGCGAGAAATTCTGCCATATATTTCTCATTATAGAAACGCGTTGAGAAACGAAATACCATACTTTAAAACTACCTTACTTTTTCTATAGACGTTTCTAGATAACATTAAATATATTACCTTACCTAAACAAAAATATTCTCCTCAGTTATTGCTTACAGCCCTCCACCCGTACCTTATTGCAGATGCAAATCCCTCATTTTCCTTGTATCCCAAGCGACAAATATATTCATTTTCATTTTAAATATTGTGCAGATTTGGTTTGATAAGCAAAAAGATTATTGAAGTTGTCGTGGAGCAGGCAAACAAGCGTGTGACTGTAAGCGCGACATGTTGTAGGTTCGATTCCCACTCGAGGTAATGAAATACTTCATATTCTCTTTGCTTTGCTCTGGTAACCAGGCAGGACGTTGAGTATCACCACTCAAACGCTATACCTCAAAAAATTCATCGGAGAGTAAGGAACGGAAGTGTCTGAATGTGGAATAGAGCATCTTACCACTAAGTCTCCAGATTCCCTATCCTCTAATGCGCGGGGTACAGCGTGAAGTTATAGAAAATAAATAAAAATAACAACAAAAATACTTACCTACATATTTTCATATGAGTATATATGTACGAATGTAGTTACAGATACAATCACAGCGTATTAAAAGTAATACCGATCTGAAAGTTATGGTTGTTAAAATTACTGTGTGACACGAAAGGCGTCTCTTTGTAGAAAAAAACAATGGCGCACAGCTACATAATTACAGTTATACTTATACTTTAAGGCCGTAGAATAACATTTTATTGTATAATAGTTATACACTACAGTAGTTATACAGCCAGTATATAGCTAGCTGGTTTTCAGAAACGGCCTGAAAAATAATTGAATCATTTATTAGACAATCACCACCAGAAATATTTACAGTACAAACCTAAAACAAGTCTGCGTTATTAATACTTCATTTTGGGTTGTCCTAATTTGATAGTGAAAATTGTATATTTCCAATTCTTCGCTCTGCTGGTGTTGATGTAAAGGGCAGCATTGAGTTCCGCTACTCAAGACACATTACCTCCAGCACTCGACGGAAAATAGGAAACGCAGTGTCTCAATACTACGATCCCTCTGCCTACCCTGCTACATGTAGGATACAGCATTGAACTGACACAAAATTAGTTACATTTTTTTATTGTGCCAGGATGGTGAACATAAAGTCTTAAGTGAAAGAGAAAGATATTTCTGTGACCAATGTCTTACACAGACGACCCTTGAATACTTGACCTACATCCAAAGGGAAGGCCACACAGGTTGGTTGAAGCTTAAAAGTAAAAAATATTACCATACAATTTATGTATGAATGAGAACGGGCAAATATCATAGTGACGTTCTTGTATGTTACTTTACTACAAGAGACTAAGCTTTTACTATGAAATGAGGGATAACACGAAATTAGTCCACCCACAGTATTAAATGTAGTACTTACAGAATCTATTTGTATAAACGCTTGTTAATTTACTTGCTTGCCGCTTGCCACTTATTCGTTAATATTGAAATTATTTATAACTTTATTGAGAGTCGTGGGGCAGGAGCACAAGTTGTAGGTTCAACCACCATTGAAGAAGTCAAATATTTAGTGTTTTCTTCGTTCTGGTAACGAGGCGACGGTGAATTCCTTAAAACGCAATGGCTCCAAAATTTAGCGCAAAATCGGGAACGGAAGTATCTTAATGGAAATAAATTGTTTAAGACTAGGTTCCCAGGCTGCCTCTGTCTACCCTGTTATATGCGGGATATGGGGTTACAATAAGGATAACTTTGATTCTTCGGATAACACTGACAGTGGGACGAAAAACTAGTTTAGATATTTTTTCCAATACATTTGAGTATTTTTATTTAATATGTTTATTTTAATTATTAAATGTTCATTCAGAAGCCGTCGTGGCGCAGTGGCACGACGGTGTGTCGTTCGACGGTTATGGGTTCGATTCCATCCATCCACGCGAGGAAATAAAATATTTCTTTACGTTTATATTTCCATTTTTCTTCGCTCTGGTCTTGAGGCAAAGCGCGGCGTTGAGTTCTGCCACTCAACACGCAATACCTCCAGAATTCGACAGAAAGTGGGGAACTAAGTAACTTAACACTAGTAACTTAACCCTCTGTCTACCCTGCTGTGTGCAGGATACAGCGTGAAGCTGAAAAAAAAATGTTCATTTTGAAAGCAAAAAGAAACTTAAAACGCAGTACGAGAAAAACACAAATAGAGATGAAGATAATGTTACTTCAGCACCATAAACATTGAACGTGCTAAATGAATTGTTGTCTGAAATTGAACTGGGAATAGACAATTAATACTCGAGTTCTCACAATTGTTTTTCTTTGATTAAACTATTATAGCATATTTTCTTTTTAATTTGCCTAAAAATATTCTATTAAACATGTTTTAAGTATTTTTTTAAACTGAATTACAATTTATAGTATACAAATATCAAACGCTCTGTACCGAATATTTAAAACTAATAATACTTTATAACTAATAACAAACTAAAGGGTAACTTTGACAGACTAAAAAAATCTGATTTTCTTCTATACTGATGTAACTGGGTGAAAAGTATTATAAGAGTTAAACTTTTATAACAATATAAAACAAAAACACTATTGTAATGTACTTTGAATTTTAAGATATAGTGAAAAATACCACTCGTATCTGTCAAATTTATCCAGATTGACTGAAATACTTTAATATTATAATTTTATTTAGATAAATTGTTCTGTCAACTTGATTAAGATATGCCTATTATGAAATAAGTTATAAACGATAAATAAAATGGTACTTAACTAATACACGAATCTATGTTACATTCAATCGAATAATGAATTAGCTTACATCCTTCGTGTGATTTCCAAAAATAGATATAAAGATATTTTAAAAAAATAAACTTCAAAAAAAAATTTAATTATTTAATTTTTACTGTGTATCAAATAAAAGCTTTCAGAATAATCTAAAATGTAGGTATTTTTTTTTATTTTATTATATATGTCTATATAGATATATAGGACAGATGTCCTGACTGAACCTTTATACCTTTAAAAATATATAAAATTTCTGCCATTCCATACATGTAATAGAGTTTCGAATTCCAATTATGTAGACTAAATCCGATATGCTGTTTCGCCTGATGGAAAAAGATAAAAAAAATCTACATACAGAATAAGCTATTTCCTAAAACATTAAAGCCAGTTCAAATATGTATGGAATAACTAAAATATAAAAAAAATATTTCATAAGAAGTTTTCCATAAAAATAGTGATAATATATTATAACATCTTATATTCCCTCGACACCTATTTTTTTTAATTCACAAATCAAAGTTACGCTGCCGCCCTTTGTTAATTTAACTGCTAGAATGTTACATTTAATTTTGATTTAATTTTATTAAACATTTCTATATGTGATATATTATTGGTTCGTTTTTTACAAAATAAATATGTAAAAACCGACTTGAAAATTATCTATCTGTACGCACAAATTGAAACAATCAAATGATATTATTCCATACTTATAATACTGATTAATATCGTAAAATCTGTTGTTTTTGGATTCCTGGTCTTCATTTTTGGAGGTATTGCGACCTATGGGGAAGTCCTATAATTAAAAATGAATTAAATTAACACACAAAAAAATATTTAATTATTGAACATCCTCCTCCGTTTTTAACAAAAAGAATCGGTTGAAAATAATAATTACTGTAATGTAACAATCACTAATGGACTACGTATTTTTTTTTCTATAGATACAAACTCTATACTAACTTTTCTACATAAATTGCGAAAACCGCTTACATAATTTATTAAAGATTAAACGATACTTAAAAATGCCAAGTGTTTTTGCCGCAGTGACGACGTTTCGGTAACAATATTTTTAACAATAGAGAATAAAGACATATTGACATTTATTGTAAAATTACATTATGATTTTTAGGATCCTTACAATAAGGTAAGTGAAGAATAAATTGACAGAAGAGAGATATAATAAATATACACTTACTAGCTTATAACCAAATATGTCGATAAACCTTAACCTATTTATTAATAAATAGTAATTAATTCCATTGTAAATTTAAACTTACAATGGAATTAATTACACAAAATACTATTATGTGAATTTTTTGTGTCATTAACGAGTTTTACAATTAGTACTGATGTTGAATAAGGGACGACCTATGATCCAAAACCTTGAATTTTACATTGAATTTTAATTCTTTTCATGTTTGAATAAAAATTGTTTAATTTTCTTAATATAAAATTTTTATATTAAAAAAATTATATACGTATACAACTAGATATACATGTACGCAATAAATAGGTATTAAAATGTATTCATCTATTAATATTACTCTGCATATTTATTAATAGTAAGTACACTTGACATAAAGCCACATGTACGAGAAATAGAGCTTTTTATAATTGTAAAAAAAGCCTAATCTATTTTTCCCTAATCTATTTGGAAAATTAATACCTAAATAAATAAATAAATTTACTAGTTACAATTTTAAAATATTCAACAGACACTATGTGTCTCCATTCCTCGCGATGGAGCAAAATTAATTCTATGGAAGGGACATGTTCTTATGGCCCTCGAGAGAACAATTTTTATACATCCAATTCTTAAGGGTTTCCCTCTTGATTCTTTTATCAAGTTGCCATACAAAACATTATATATTCAATTTTCAGCAACTAAATTATTGCCAGATTGCTAATATTTTTTCAAATTTCGTTTCAAAATACTATTTGATTTTCATAAAGCTTTGGTTCAATAAAATTGCAGACCTTAAATAAGCGTCACAAGTCTTTTACGCGTAGAAATGAGCTTTTTTCAAAATCACACTTGTTTGTAATATTAAAACTAATACTAATACTAATACTATTACTAAACAAATACTTCGTGATTTTATAAAAAATTCTGTAAATAAGCTATTTTTAAATAAAATTTTGCCTCTCTGCATTAATATAACTTTGGAATTTAATATGCCACGGTCCGCGAGCGCGGACTTTTCAAGATAACATTTGGCTCTTTTCTTCTTTTGAGTAGCGCAGCTAAAATATTCAAGAAGCAACACAATGATATAAGGAAATACTAACAACTTCAAGAACGACGTATTGCACTTACATATATATTATTCTATCTTTTCTTGCTGCAAGAGCCGATCACTGGCTGGCATGATTTAATTTAAAGAAAATTCTGTCAATAAATACCAACAATAGTTATTATCTAATTATGTTATTTTTAAATAACGTAATTGGGATCCTAAGTTATATTAGTTTAGTGTCTCCATTTCTCTTACTTTTAAGCTCAGCGTTGCAATTTCAGCTACAATGTATGAGCTTTCGGAGCTCAAACTCGGAATAGCTTCAACCTCTAACAGTTACACGCGTCTTGACGTTTCCGTCAGCTTACCATTAACAACAGGAGCCAAATTTTCCAAGTTCTTCGTTTCCATCACTGTTATCACCGCTTGAAATTATGACTTTGCCATATAATACGCAATGTTTTGTGCGAACATGGCAAAGCAACTACGAAGGCGTCTGATAGCCCGATTCTATTTCCTAAAACTGCTGTATTTCTGACTCTTCGAAGCATTTCAACAGGCGACCCGTTCACGTTTCGTATATCTTTTTATCAATCGGTTCAAGAAGAATATCATAAACCTGTTGTATCACGTTCTATCGAAACTTAGCAACAACCAAGTAAAATTTAGCTTCATCGCTTGGTTTCTGAAGATGCACACTGGATAAACCATGTGCGTGACCGGCACCAAAATCGGAAATTCTCAAAGATCCAAAGATGTACTGTCCAATCTTATAAAGTTGGGGGCCTGTAAACATATATTCTTTAGGAGTACAATCAATAATTTAGTTAGTTGCTTTTTACTTAATCTCGAGACAAAATGTCTTGACAGACGGACAGACGGAAAATAAGGCGAACGAAACAAGCAATGTTATAGAATTATAAGCAATTCATTTTTCCGGATAATACGTAATATTGTGCTAGAAATCAATAGCAAGTTAGAAGTATATAAGCGTATAGTGTCAATCATTGGTCCTTGTAGGACACATATATGTATATCTTATAAGAAAAAAAAAATAGAAAAAAAAATTACGTAAAATGCGTAGATTTTTATATAATTATAATTAGCGACGTTTGCCACAGCACTGTTTCAGAACGAAGACATAAACATCATACATAATGCACAATCCTCACACCGACCACGTACGCGCCGTTCCGCCGGCAAACACGAGAGTGTTATCAAAAATCTTGAAAATATAAGCGAATTCTTAAGTCTTTTCACGTAAAGTGTATTCTAAAGATATAATTTAACTTTTCCACCACCTAAGCTAGCAGATACAGATCTCGGTGTACAGATAGAAACGCCTGAATCTACCCGAAAGCATTTGCGCCTCGGAATAGAAATGACTTAATGAAAATTATATTAACACGCCATTGTATTAAAAAAAAATGCGTGCACAAAATAAGTATCTACATCGCACCATAGCATAGAAAACATAATTTAAGTTTTTTTCCCCTTATCATTAAGTTCAAACATAATATCGGTACCCACCGTTAATGAATCACATAAATTACTAAACAATTACGTCACTTATTACTTATTCCATTGTACCGCTACGTACCAACTCAAACTTGCATAGCAGCGTCGAAACTCGTAAAGCGTGCAAATCATAAAAGCTGGAATGGTTCTCGACACGCAAGGATGCGAGCCTTTTCACGCGGCATCTCTCTATTTTACTAGATTGCACATTATATTTCACCCCACTTCTTATTTCAGCTGAAAGAAAATGTCGGGAGCGATGAAATTCCTCCTTTACACACACACACACATTATTATATTATATGAATAATATTTATAAGATAAACCTTTTTTTTACATGATCTAGATAAACTTATTTATTAAATAAATATTTCTTTTGGCTGGTGTTGTGAAAATATTTTTCTCTCTTTTGAAATTATCAACTTTAACTTATAAACGTCAGAGACAGCCAAAGTTATAAATATACATATACACTATATATATATAATCACAACCCTTCCTTTATAGTCCTAAATACAGGAAATATTAAGAATATGAGATATATATGAGATATACAAAGGTGTAGTACAAAGATGTAGATAATTGAAACATTTACAAATTACATGAACGACACAGAATGTGAGAGAAATGTACGTGTGACACACAATGTTAAAATATGCGAATGTGTAAAATCAACAATTTGAATAACAAATATATTCGCTGTAATTAAATATGGCTTAATTTTACTTTAATACTTGAAAGTTTTATATACTCGTAGTTTTTTATGCCTTTCTTCTTCTTAAAATATAAATTAAAAGCACCTGTGGCGTTAAGCTCCGCCATCCAACAAGTAATGCCTCGAGAATTCTTTTATGTGGGAAGCGGAAGTGTCTTAATGGAAAAGGAATGATTTGACACTAGGTTCTCTACCTATCCTGTTATGTACAGGAAATAGTGTTAAACTAAAAAAAAATAACAAACGATTGTATTGTGCAAGAAATCTGTTTAGTTTTTTTTTCAGCTTCCCGCTGTATCACGCATATAGCAGAGTAGGCAGATGGAACTAAACGCGACAAGCGAAATAAAAGCATGTAATAAAAATCAAATAATGTTTGAATCATGTAGATAGATAACTCTCACGACGTGAATGTGTCGAAATTCTTTTTAAGAATTAAATTTGTAGTTAAATTTGTAGAAAGAAATATAATATTACCTGTTAAGTGAATTGAATAGATAGCAGTACTTGTGTTTACTTAGTGTTTCAGTATAAAAAAAATGTAAATCATTTATTTATGGCAGAATCATTTTGTCTTTGCTTATAAAAACATTTACTTTTATTTATTTATATGACCATTAAAAGGTCATTACAAACGATAATGTTTGCTTATCAATATTTTTCTACGTTGTGTAAATTCTTTTATTCTATTATAATATTATGAAGCCACAGTACGTCTTTGCATTACGATTATTATTGATGACATTTAAGTAGGCAAGCAAATTAATTACAACACTTCTAATTCTTTAACCTGGCGCAGGGGCACAAGTGTGTCACTGTATATGCGATAGGTTGTGGGTTCGATCCCCACTCGAATGAATGAATTAATTAATTTATTCCTTTATTATCCATTAGAAATATAGACATTAAAATATTTTTCTTTTATCTGTCTATGATTTGTTTATTTAAAATTGGTTGGGCTCCGCGTGGTAAATTAGAAATAATAAGCAGTTGTGTATGACATATGACCTTCTAAACGTCCGTGGTCACTCCCAACTATAGGTACAGTAGATTGTATCGTAACAGTTTACGCCCTTAATAATTGCCGCCCTATCTGATACAAAAATATTTTTTCAACTCGAACCAGTAGTTTAATCAAATAAAGTCTTCAGTTTTGTAATAGCTGTATAATGCCGAACTATGCGCCTACCATGATATATGTTTATATTCTATAATAAGTTTCAACACTTGCCATGAAAGAAACAAAAGCTTCATATTCTATTGAATAACAATTACGAAACGCAAAAAAAAAACAACTTAGTTTTTCACTAATTAAAAAAAAAGTTGTTCAGTCTAAATGTATGTTTCATGTAGAACTAGTTTCACAGCATATGCATGCATATGAAAGTAATGTACGACATCGAATTAGCATATTTCAATCGAGTTGACGTTGTTGATTAATCATTTGCGATTAAAGCTTGAAACTGTGTGATGTGGTCGTGGTCCGAGCTTTTCCAGTAACAACATCGATTTTCTAAATTCAATATATTTTTTTTATGTGTCATTTAAATCGCACAAAAATAATATTCTATAGAATAGTATAAATTGTTCATAAATAATGTTAAAATATAAAAAGAATCAGACTACACGAAACTAAAAAGAAATAAAAATAATAATTTTATCTATTTAAATTGTACAGGGCTCCTCGCCAAGATTGATTTGGCTGAATAGGTGCCGACTGTTAATCCTAATGTAATATAGTGCTTATTTTTTTTGTTTTTACTTTTAAGCAATCGAGTTTTTTGTTACTGATACTTTTTATAACAGACAGAAAACTTTGACATCTCCTTTGATTTTCATAAAGCTTTGGTTCAATAAAATTGCAGACCTTAAATAAGCGTCACAAGTCTTTTACACGTAGAAATGAGCTTTTTTCAAAATCACACTTGTTTGTAATATTAAAACTAAAATTGTTTTCAAATCCCCCATCTCATCCGTCTTTACAAATATTTACTTTGAAAATTATCAAGAAATGGTTGTTAAAATAACTTTAAGTCGTTATATATATCTTAAATTTTTATTTAAAATTATCGATCCTTATTGATTACCTACTCAACGATATCTCACTTGACATAGTTCGACGTTTTTTATTTTTTTCATATTGTATATATGACGTATGGCTGTCGCTGTGGTTCTGGAGTATAATTGTCATGTACTTATGTGACGACCGAATCTTCAGAGGAATAGATTGACAAAGGAATATAATAAAATCGGCACATGATTTACATATATATACGTATAAAACATTTTTTATTGGAAATATAAATATATTTAAAATTTGTAGCTCGCGGACACACGGAGGTCAGAGTGGAATTACAAATGGAGAGATGGGCGGCTCGCGGTGGATCCATCAGGCTTCGCTGTGTTCATGATGTACCACCTCACTTACTGGATAAAGTTGTCTTCCTGCGCCACGGCACCAAAATCTTCCAATATATAAGAGACAGAAAACCGCCGTACAGAAATTTCACAACACCCGGAGCTGTACTTAATGTAAGTAACATTTAATATTACGAATACTGATAAGAAGTTATATATTATAATATGCAGATCAAAGTAAGCGATTATGCTTATAAATGTGGTTTTGTATAACCTTAATGATTTTTTATATTATTAATTAAAATGTCATTCAAAATTACTCGAAAAGAATTATATGCTCTTTTCCATGAATTTGAATGCTTTGTGCCCAAGTAAAAATTATTAAAAAAAAATATTAAAAATGTATACAATATTGTATTAAATAAATGTCGCAATACAACAGCCAGTCAAAGTAATGCTAATTCAACAGGTTTAAACGTTAATCCACAACATAGCGCCCACTGTGAAATGTTTACATAATTACATTTTCATGATTTAACACCGACCATAGATATATGAATTAATGGTAATACTGAATTACTTGCTATGTAGTTATTCACAGATAAAAACAATAAAAGTATGGTGTTTCTAGTGACCTTCGTATTAGTTAATATTCATGCACAACATGCTATCAATGTGAAACAGAAAAGAAACGGTAAACACGAGTCAGACTCGCCCACCGAGGGCTCCGTACCAATTTCAGAATTGTAGTTAAAGGAAAGTGCAATTTATATAGTGTTACAGACATGCAGGCGTATATATGAAACAGAGAAAAAAACTAGTGATATTTTTTTCTATGAAATATAAATTTTTACACTTAAATGATCCTGTAACGGTTCTGTTTCTTTCCTTTTGATGAACCCTTCTTTTGGTCATCAATGAGGCCGTGAATGAATTATTGTTTATTATTTTTTTTATCTAACACTACAAAACTCTTTGTCTTACAAAAGCCCGGCGTTGAGTTCCGCCACTCAACTCGCAATGCCTCGAAAAATTCGGCGAAAAGTGGAGAACGGAGTGTCTTAACACTAGGTACTACTTAACTGTACGCGAAAAACAGCGTGAAGCTGATTTTTGAGTTTTTCATTTTTGGTTATAAAATTACTAACACGTTTCGAAGAATTGGCCCGCTTCCACTGCAAGTGCTGACTGCACTACCTTACTTATTTACCAGTACCACCATTAAATTCTCTTTGAATTCGCTAGAATAAACTGCTTGTATATTTGTATTTCCACCAATAAATAATCAGAGAATATTAAATAACATTATAATTATCTTGTTCCATAAAAAAAATTCATTTCGCCCAACCCTAACGACGTGTGCCATTACACGAGCATCAGCCATAAACAAGGAGCCTAAATGAAGAAGCTGTCACACTTCTCATGTTCTACCGTCCATAAGTTAAGTTAGGTTTGGTATCGACCTTACATAGTCATTTTATCATTACTTAAACGTATAGGCAGAGACATATATTACATAGATGGAGACAATTATTATATAATATTCTATATCAATATGTAAATTTTAAATGACTTCATTCTACACAAATAGAAAGTAGGGCAGTGAATATTGAATATGGTCACAGTTATATTTTTTGTCCTGTGACATATTTTCGGCTTTTTTACAACATTCGTTTCGTTTATAAAATTTAGATTATGTTTATATTTATTAATATAAAACAGTTTATCATTTGAGACCAGTTATGGTTCTAGGTTGACGATTTCAATTAAGTACATATTGTAATGTGTTAAACTATTAAATATAATAATAATTTATTTAACAATTTATATAAATAAACACTCGTTAACATCTTAGATCTTATAAAACGTAATATTTTTTTAAAAATAATATAGGTAATAATTGTATGTATAAAAACAATAATGTAATAATAAAGTAAAAAAGGGTACGGACCAAGTGTCTGTAGTGCTGTAAATAAAAACACCAGGTTCCCTCTGCCTACCCTGCTGTGATCAGGATTACAACGTGAAACTGATTTATTTATTTATTTTTATGATTACATTAATAAATGTCCGTGACTCACACGTTTTAAAAATCTTCGATATTCTTAAGATGTCTGTACCTGTATTAGAAAGAAAGGTTATTGTATCCGCTGGCGATAGAATTAATAAATTTAGCGAATTCTGCTGAATTAACGTTACCATCCGTGTACTTGAGAAAAACACACAATTTTAGTAATAATTTTTGAAAAGCTAACTAACGCCGTTGCAAATTTGAATTTTATAAAATGACTTTACTTTAATTACAATTTTAAAAGAAATTAACTTTCAAAAGGAAAAATTGCATCTCATCAGTACACGAAATAAAAAAAAAACATGGAAAGTTTTACTACTTTATTTATACGTATAAGTTGACATTTAGATTCATTTTTAAATTGAGATCATTTTAATTATATCAGTATTTATTTGTATAATATTACATTTTTCATGTCATTTATCAAAATCGAAACCGTCTCAACTTATTATTACTAACTGGATTAAATATAATCTGTATTTGTTGCTTCTATTTCTATAAGCCTGGCTGTTTGTACACAGGATAACCGACTTCCACAGTGTTCAACAAATAATATTAAGCTGTAACACCAGAGTGCACTTAATTTAACCCGGGACGCCTAACATACCGTTGCATGCACCCAACTCATTTACTTTTAAGAGGGCGTTACTAGTTGACCCCTTTAGTCCCGGGCAAAGAACGTCAACTAGTCAACAAATCCTGATGCTACTTGTTAGGATTTATATAAAGTTATTACTTTTTTGTGTATACATTGAATATAATGAAAATAATATATTCAATTTCACGCTGTATCCCGTATATAGTAGGCAATTCAGAAGGAACCTATTGTTAAAACACTCGATTCCCCGAGATTTCTCGAGACTCTCTCCCCTGGCTCTGGAGAAACTCAACCCCTCGCTTTGCCTTGTTACCAGATTGAGGAAATGAAAATATTAAATAGTTAACCATACGTGTGGTCAGCACATGTGTACCATACAGTACCTACTAGCATCGCAAATATCTTACTGTTTACACTATTGAGAAACATTTTCTTTTAATTATGTAATTTTTACTCTTCCGGGCGGTTTTACGAAACAATTCGTAATTCTCGGTTTATTTCCACAGATGTTTAATTGCCTTTATTTATAAAACAGACTTCCCTCCAGCACCAGCTCGAGGCTAGATGGCCTCGAGGAAAGTCTATTAAATTAAAATTTAAATTAACTATGAACATGAAATATAATGAACGCGTTTGGGTTGCCAGGTCACAATAAACAAACTAATGACAATTATATTTTCAGATTGCACTGGCAACAGAGAACTCCATAATCCTTCAGAACTTGGACTTTGCAGCCAGCGGGAGCTACTCGTGCGAAGTGTCGCTTGACACACCAATCTACACAAAGGCTTCGGGCGAAAAGCAACTCACTGTTTTTCGTAAGTGTGAAATAGCTTCGTAATTCAAGAAGAGTAAATAATATAATTTGTAATAATAATAAGAATGAATGTATGGTGGACAGAGAGTGCCCAGTGTTCGAATATTCCGTTTCCCACCCGCCGGCAAATTACAAATTAGTAGTTTGGAGCTCGAATAACTATTTCGTAGTTTTAACCGATAAATAAAACATGACACTATAATAATATTGAAGAGAGTTTAATTAACAAGGCTAATACAACATTACCTAAAAGGTGGCAAATAGGTTTTTTAGGTCAAATATTTGATTATTTTTATTGTAATTTTAAGTATCTTAAAAATATAACGTAACATGTTTTTATAGCCTTTAATATTATGTCAATATGATGTCTCTCTTTCATAATTCTCGGGTTCAAAAGAACCCCCGGTCTTTTGGGTTGCGTGGGGACACAGATCCAACAGGGGGCCTCTACCCCCTTAGAGAATATACAAATATTTTACTGTGACACATCAGCCGGGATCCATCTCTAGCTAAATCAGTTCAAGTTGACAAAGCCACGCGGGATCCATAAATTATATAAAAATGTATATTTACTTATTTTGATTGACATAAAAATTAATTTATTTGCATAACTAATAAATAAAATACAATATGTATACATATAGCGAACAGTTGCAGTCGATGGTTCTTTGTCAATATTATATTACTCCAATAAACATACAGTCATACGTCACCCTATTGTTTGATAATAAATTGGAAGCGTATTATCAGATTCGAACGGTGCTATTTTAAATTAGAAATATGTTCTACGTCTAGAATTTATATTTTCGATGTAAATAAATAAATTTATTTGTTTTCCAGAATGCTTTTAACAAAATAGTGTAGTTGTTTAGTGAAAATAGTTAAATGAATTGTGTAGAGATATGAAACTTTGTACAATTGTAATTAGATTAAAAATTAATAATCAAATATCTTGTAAAACATTAACTGAAGAAAGCTTACCCAAGAGCTAAAGCTAAGCCAGGGTAGACAAATGGAACCTTGTGTATTATCGTTTAAATAACAACAAAATTCTGAAATGTACCCTAATAAATAATTTAATATCTTATTTATTTTTTAAAAATATTACAAAGCCGTTATCAATTGTATGCACAACATTTACACTGCCTTCTTGTATAAAGAAGATAATGTGATGAGGATTTAATGAGGCCATCGTGGCGCAATGGGACAGTATTTGACTGTAATTACAGTAATTGCCAATTCGACTTTCATTTGGGTATATGTACATTATATCTTCGTCCTGTGCTGAACAAAACGCGGCGTTGAGTTGTGCTTATAAATAAGAAATGTCTCGAATAAAAGCAGAAATTAGAAAATGAAATGTCTAGACGCTAGTTTTACTATCTACCCTGGAATATTCAGGATATAGCAAGAAGCTGAATAAAAATCTAATTTATTTTTGTTCTATAAGAATTTGAGTAGTGGAAATGGATAGGTACTTTTAAAGCGTTTCAAGATTGCTTTGTCTTACGAGAGAAAGGCTGCAATTGTTTATTTGTTCGGACTCATTTTTCAAGTTTGGGTTGAACAACAAATCCTTTCAATCGAGAAACCTTCGAGGCTTTGATATCCCCACATTTTTTATTGAAACCTTACAAATTGTAACAAAATATTTATATATTACAACAGTTTGATTAATAAATCAAACTGTTGTAATATATAAAAATATTCATAAAATATTCAGAAATCTAAATTTTAATATTTTATGTTTTATAAATATAACAGTAAAACTGAGAGATAACTAATATAAGTACATAGTAGATACTTTAAAAAATACATATTTGAAAAATCATGCTAAAAAATATACAGAAGATTAATGTTATCTTATTTTCTCTCTTTATTAAAATCTCTTTATTAAATTTACCGTCTTTATGCTGACGATCGTCAAATGTATCGTCAATGTTCGTTGCATGATCTTACGAATATTACAACAAAATTATGTCAAGAACTCACTATTATTTCTACACGAAGGAAATCACCGGGCTTAATGATAAACCCAATGAAAACTCAAGCTATTATAATAGGTATTCCAGGGCTTATGTATCAAATCTCATTTAAATATTCACCTAATATATCGCTTGATGGAATAATAATTCGTTTGACTGAAAGAGTTAAAAGTTTAGAAATTATATTCGACAAACATCAATCAATAGAAACTTTTTTCAGCTGTTCTATTTTTGCATCATTAGTCGATTACGTAATATACAAATTAATATAGTTATTTTTAAAGAATTAATATAGTTAATATAGTATATTTCTTATAATACGAATATCGTAAATCGAAGTAAACGTAAAAGTAAGTATTTATGTAAAAATAAAGGGCTCTATCCATGAAAATAAACATCACAATAGATATGATATTTTAAATTCAACGTTTATTTTTGTATTTTGTTATTGAATCTATCTTTTTCTATGTATATCAGGAAAAAATGCTTATTGGATGAACAATTTAATTCCATCCATTAGTCCATTACATCATTGACGCCTTGTAATATATTTAAAAAACATTCTAGCAGAACGTCTCGTTGGATAGAGAGTTTGGATTCGAGGCTTCATACCCCGATCGTCGTATTAATTGTGAGATATTCACCGCTATCTTCGTGTTCAAATGCCAAATTGTCTTTGTATAGTTTTGGGCAGTATTCAATGGTATACGTAGATTCGATTACATAACAGACAAAACTAATTTTAATATGTAAAAGTAGATGATTCAGTCTTTAAATAGCACCTACATATTATGTACTTGCCTTTTATAGGTGTAGTAGGTATAATACTGCCCATCTTTTGAGCTACTTCTCAAAAGACCTTAGTTAGTATTCTGAAAGAAAATTCTGAAAGACAAGTATCCTCCAAAACCATTAGAGGTGAAGAATAGAAACCTTAGGAAAGCAAGCACTTAAATTTGCTCGTAATACTGACTAGCTGGTTATCGACGAAGCGTATATATTTGTCTCATTTAAATATTTATTTAAAGATGTTTTCTCTTATTTGGTAAAGATAAAATTACCCGCTTTTATGTCGGTAGTCCATCATGTAAATGAATGATCTGACGATATAAACACACCTATTGAACGAGCGATGTTCGATATGAGATTGCACACATTGAAATTAAAATCAATTCTTTGTCAAGAATATTTTTTTTATTCATTTGAGTCAAGGCACGTATCCCCACAAAGCGAAAAGTTATTTTTTTTGGATTCACGTTGTATCCCGCACATAGCAGAGTAGGCAGAGGAAACGGACTTTCTTAATGGACTAGTTAAAATACTCATTTAGGCACTCCAGTTTCCATTGAATTTTGGAGGTATTGCGTGTTGAGTAGCGAAACTCATTTTCACGCTTTGCGTCGTTCCCAGAGCAAAGACATGAAAATATTAAATATTTCTTCCCTCTAGTGAGGATCGAACCCACAACCTCTCGCATATACAGTCGCCCGCTTATGCCCCTGTGTCACGACAGACCTCAATTTCATTTACCTACATATTATTTATAAAATTTAAGTAAAACAGAGGCACAATGCTAGTTCAAAATACATTTTCGAGATCCTCTTAAAATGGGTGTCCTAATTTTAATCAACCCCGTTAACTCTTCATATTCAGTAGAAAAATAACTAAACTACCACATTACAAAGGGAAGTTATTTTGACACAATTTAACACCTGTTTGTTATAAATTTACTTAACGAATTATTAACGACAAAATTTTGCATTAAATTTTGAATTAATTAAAACACCGCTATTTACAGCTGAAAGTTAAGGAATAGATGAATTATAACATAAAAAAAGATATTTCTATCTATTAAATTCTAATAAAATGAAATGAAAAATATTATATCTAAAATAAATTGTAGTAGTCTTTTATTATTATATATATTTTTTAGTAATTATTATTTTCATACGATAACTTAAAAGATAAAGTCCGCTACTATTCTTAATGGGGAAAAAATGTTAGTTTATAGTTATAACTTGTTATTCTATGACTTATACAGTCATAAAAGATACTACAGTTTGAATATAACAAAAAATAAAAATAACGACTCATTTCCTCTGTACGGACTTGTTGTTAATATTTTCATGTTGTCCGCCGCATGGCCACGGTCCCTAATGTCATATTTTTCTTAATAAAACGTCACCGCTTACGGGTTGTCACAAATCCACATTACGATATAATAAACATGATGTAGGTACTGAATTATGGACCGTTATTACTATTATTATATTTTGCACAATATTTTTTTTTCAGCTTCACGCTTATATTATATATATATATATTGTATATATATATAAATTGCCATTCATATTAAAGCTTTTTATGCTACTTATAGAACAAAGGCTAAATTTCCGCTATTTAAACCAAATGCGCGTCGCGTTACCACAGGAAAATATTGCAAAATTGTAGCTGAACGCTTCGTAATTGGGGCATTGCAACAGAGGGGGAAAGTACATTATTTCAGGAAATTATCTAATGGAAGAGAAAACTGTCCTGGCGGTTGATGGCTTTTAATGAAATTTAAGTCTGACATGACTAAACATTGTTTATGTTGATAATGTGGACGAAACTGTAATTATATATTAATATAAAATTTAACTTAATATATATAGTGTAGAATAAGTAACAGCTCTCCAGTTATAATCTGCGACGTGCAAAATATTTTACAAATAAAATTGTATACGACAAAATGTTTTAAGTTAATATAATCTTTCTCTACTAAGAAAGAAAATCAAGATAATATAATAATGAATATAAAGTGTATACAAGAGAAATAATTTTTAAATATAAATTGTTATAAAAAAATACATTTAAAAATATGGAAGAAGGATGAACACATCCATGGAAGCAGTATCTCTTTCTCACAGCCATTCTATCAGAAGTAGTAAGGCCAACGCCAGTTCTCTTTACCCTAGAAATGAGGAGTTGGGTATTTGTAATATATTATTATTATCTTCATGCCGAAGGAACCTATGGACATACTCATACGTTCTTCAGTTTTCCATAACTTAAAGACATAGTATGTGGCAAAAAAATTATCATATGAATATTATCATATATAATGCATTAATCTTATATAAGAATGGAAACTTCTTAAATAGCACTATACAAATATATAGGTAATATACATCTACAACAATGATTCATTAGTTAAAGCTTGAACGTTTCATTTGCTCTAAGTAAATACTAAAAGTACTGACCTACGAAGTTTCCGGATTTCTTAACAAGTCGTAACAAGATTTACAGCTAGATCTCACTAAAGCTTAGGTATATTGGTACTAACTTAAAGGGAAAAGTAATTCGTTTCAACCCTTTTTTATTTACCTGCTCTAGACGTGGTAAATTATTTTAGGTGATCAAAAGAACAGTCACATACGTATGTATATATATATAGCCCTGTGCAATGAATATAAGAGATTACTTTATATTTTATGTTTTAAGGCTAATTATTATATTATATCTTTATGAAAAGAAGAAATAGAAACATAAATAAATATTTCACTTCCTCGAGTGGAAGTCGAACCCACAACCGTCGCGTTACAGTCACACCCTTATGCCACGACGGCCTCAGCCAACATTTAACTGTCATTTATAACAATTATTACGGCGCTTTAACACCGTAATATCAAATTATCAATGACAATAATAAGTCTTTTGTAAACTAACTAACTAAATATCTACTAATTTATATTAATTAAAATGAATATTGTTATAGATCCCCAAAAGCATCACCCCCGCATCGACTTCCCAACATTGTACCTAAGCTTTGGAGAGACGCTCAGAGCGAACTGCACGACCGCGCCTGCGCTGCCGGCCCCGCACATCACATGGTTTATTAATGGCAAAAAGGTAATCTCGTACCCCTTTTTCAATATTACCTACTCCGTTACTTTTCGCATGTTACTGATTAACGTCGTAACTGTTCATTAGGCAGCTGTCAAGCCCTGAAGTCAGTATTACAATAACAACACGCGATTACGTGGCAGTATTATAAATTGTTTTTATGTTAATTTTATATGTTATTTGTTTTATTTATAAGAAATTAAAGAATCTCGTTTACTAGACTTTGACGAAAAGTGTCGGAGCAGAAGTGTCGTTATGGGTGCGGAGTGTCTTAACACTAGATTCCCAGTTTCCCTCTGTCTACCCTGCTATACGCGGGCCACAGTATAAAGCTAAAACAAATTTATACAGAAATCCTGGTTATATTTGCATTGTATCACAATTGTTTCGTAAATTACAGATGGATAAAGTGGCACATTCACATAAAATTCGTGTACCTATGAATGAGCGTAATGGCAGACGCGGTTATCAAAGAGAAGAGGCTGACTTCAGTTCTCCAACTCCTATCCTTATGCTGACACATGTATCTCATATTGCAACAAGGCCTCCTGGTTGTCTTCACAAGGAATTGGATTTTCAGGTATTTAGATTTTTATTGCATAGTGATTAACACTTTATTTTCATTATAATTTCAGTTATTAATCTGTGAAAATAAAAATAAAACCTTCAGATTCGCAGATTCAAATCGCCCTGACACACAACCCTGAAAAACACTTTAAAAATATTAAAAATGTATTAACTGTAATTGCAAATTTATATATATAATATGTAACTAATATCTATATGAAAATAAGTATTATTAATGTATACATAACAAAGAAAGGGAATAGGACATAAAAAAAGTTCTGAACCAAATCAAAAGTACATTACAAATGTGTATAGTTCGGTAGACTTCAAGGTTGTAGGAAATTACTTTTATGCAAATTACGCTGCTTCCACGTTACCTTATGAGTTACATTTAAAATGCATGCAATTATTAACTGTTCTTTTTTTTTTTAAGTTTAAACTAAAGTAATAATTAAATACACTTTTTGTTTCTCTACTAAATAGAATAAAAATATATTATTACCTTTTGTATATAAATAAATGCTTACATAATATAAGCAACTATTCAGGGTTCCGTACCTTTTAAGAAAAAAAGGAAGCCTTTTAAGATTATTTCATTGTCCGTCTGTCTGTCTGTCCGTCAAGAACTTTTATTTTAAGTACGCTTAGAGATATCGAGTTGAAATTTAAACCTTTTTCAATACTCAGTCTATATTTACATAGAAAAATTATATGGCCGTTTATATCGCGTATTTCGACACTATAAACGGGATCAAAGTTCATAGGGTATTTCCGGTTGACCTAGACTAATGAACTTTGGCAGCTAGTGTTTACAAGTAGACAGTACAAGTCACACAAAAGTCTAGGAAAAAATCTGAGAACTTTACATATGTGTATAGTTCTCAGATTATATATATAGAAAATAATAGCCCCAAATAGCAAAAAACGCGTATTTCGACACTATATAGGAAATCAAAATTAATAATGTACTTCCGGTTCGGGTCGTTCCCATTAAGACACTTCCGTTTTCTACTTTCCGCTGAGTTTTGGAAATATTGCGTGCTAAGTGGCTGAACTCAACGCCGCGTTAATCATAATTTGTGACACTATAAAATTTATATTTACTAAAGTAAATAGTCTTTAATCTAATTTACATATTAAGGATTGTATAAGTTTGTCGTATCTTTGTATCTGTATGTGTTTGGCATTGGCGTATCTACAGATAGTTTCTGAGGGGGGCCTGGATTTTAGCTTTGAACAGATATGTTCTTCTAAATTTCGTTTCTTCGTATTCTTTGGCATCGTAGCTCCCATACGGAAGACTCGATTTTGATTTTGTATTTTTTTGTTTGAAAGATGGCTTATTTATGGCTTGGGTGGGGGGTTTTTAAATTTATAATGTAAATTTTTTTGCTTTTAAGCTCTTAAATTTTTGTATATTGTCCATATTGGTATGTTATAAATATATTATTATCATGTAATACAATAAACACGGATATGAGAGTAAAGTTTTAAACCAACTTCAAAAAAATTATCAGTTTGACTTATATGTAGATATGTGATACCCAGTGTTGAAATTCGACAATACTTGCGTGTGATCTACTTGTGTCTACGTTTCCAAACAATAATTTATATTTATTTATTTATCTACAATTTTCACGAAAACTAAAAGTAATATCGAGATGATCAAATTTATTAGTTGTTTAAATCAATAATCACATTCCCCTGTACATTTGTCAGCCTCCAATAAGGTATCGATAAAATAATATAGGCATAGCTATCCTAACTTTGAAAGCCACGCAATGAGTGCAGGAATGACCTTTGTGTAATAAATGCATTATAATTTTAGACAGATTCTGGTCAAGAGGAAGGCAACGTGATTCAAGGGTTAAACCGCCACAGGGGTAGAAGACCAAACCGCGGCAAAGATCTCTACGTCACCATGTCTGAGTTAGAGTTGATTGCGACTGGAAGGCTAGAAGTGACCTGCGTCAGCACCATACCCGAATTTAGAAACATTGAGGATAAGTTTGCAGATCTTAGAAATGACACAGTAATAGGTAAAATATATATATTTTTTGTTTGATAGTGTTACATCTGTAATTTATTATGTTCATAATTTTAAAAGTGTGTGAAACTACAAAGAAAGGGAAGCCAGCCAGACAAAACATGAAACTAAAAAGATTCTGGGTGCATGAGAATACTAGACTATTTCAAGTAATAAATATTTAACTTGGGCCCTCTACGTATATTCTGCATCATATTATGCAGTAGACAAAGAAAACCTATTTTATACATCATTCTCTAACGTATTCCCGCCCATTTTAAGGATTATGCATAATTTATGGCGGATCCCAAGCCCCAACTTTATCTAGCCAGACCCTAGATAAATATTTTAAATATAAACTTTTCTCCCAAAAATGTATTATACACTTTCCACACCAGTTCGCGCAGTCTTGGATAGAACGCCGAAGTAATGTATATTTTTTTTTCTTTTTTTATAGCTTCAGCTTCAGAAGGAACCTAATGTTAGGAGTTAAGGCACACCGTTCTCCAGGCACCACTTTTATCTTGTAAATTTCAATTGTATCTTGTTTGTTTAATCGTTATAAAATTTGAACCCGTGGCCCTTGGAAACGTATAACATACATGCGTATTATATATTGCGTTTTCTTTTCCAGTGGATGTGATAAAACCCTCTACGTACATCCAGCCGTCGATTAACGAAACCGTCACGAGCCCCAGCATTGCGGACAGCAGTATAGCAGTTCCATCACTGACAATAATACTATTCTTCACTTACTTAAATACAGTTTGTTAACAAAATGTGTATTTTCAAATAGAACGGGGCTGTGATATAATATATTTACACAAACATTTAATTACAAGTGTAAATTGTTAACAGACTGTTGTTCATTTGAGATGAGACGAACGACCAACTATAAATAGCATATAATATCAAGAATGCGATACGTTGATGAGTGTGTATGATTATTATGTGACTATATTCCTTTTATAGTAATAAGTTATCCATTTACCTAACTTTAGTATAATAAGCTAATTGTTTTTATTCCACTTTCATTATTTATTATTTGATTACAGTTACTAAAGTCAATATGTAGCGTAAATTAATTATGTAATATGCTGAATGAAATAATTATTACTTGCCTGTAAACAATGGTAGATATTAATTAATTGCTTTTAATATAATTACCATTATTGTGCCTAGATTTTATTGAAATCGCCAAAGTAAAAACACATATCATTCTCCTTAAGAGGCTAGAACGTAAGATTGTCATTTATAAAATTAAATATTATCTGTATATAAAACTAATGACATAATTAAAAAACTGATCGATAATATTAATATAGATAATAAAATAAACTTCTTTTACGACCATATCAATGTCAATTCTAAATTATATTTTTCTTTAAACTTATTGTTATTACACATTCATATATAAATTGTGTAACAGTACATAGCTAATAATTGAAATTATTATCGATCAAAAAAAGATTTAAGGACGTAAATACTCCTCAATATTTTTGAAATTAATTAGTCTATAATGTAAATTTATTAGATAATTTGTTGAAGTAAGGCTTAAATAATTAAAAAAAATATATTGAAAATAGCTGATTAAGAATTCAGAACTTCCAGATTTTTATTACCTACAAACGTAACATACTTTGTTTTGTTATTTTATTATTTTACAAAGAAAAAAAATACTTAGCAAGCAAAACCCCATCGCGTTGCAAGGAAGAAGAATAGGAGCACCTGAGATTTCCGAAGATTTAGGCGGTTTAAGGAGCCCCTTTGAAATGTGCTTGTCGGTAAATGTGGACACCTCCACTGTGCACACTCCTCTCGGTACCTACATATGTATGCAATAATGTGTTCAAATATAATATACTAATACTTAATATTTATATTTATTTCATTTATTTAAATAATAAGTCAGTTAATTAGGTACTACCACAAACAATATTTGCATTACATTAAAAAAATTTACAATTTGCCTTAAGGAATCTTTGGGCTTAAATTAAAGATTGCTCGCTTCTACAAGAAAAAGATTGGTTTTATAGCGGCTGCATCACTCCAAAGTAAAATGTCAATGAAGTTCAATGCCGCGTGTTGCCTTGTTACCAGAGGGAGGAAATGAAATTGGGAATCGAGCCCACAACCGTCGCGCTTACTGTGACCCGTTTGTGACCCGACTCCGCCACGACCGAATAGTTTGAAAGTAGCTAAAGTATATAATGCGAGCCTTTTCCACATCACTCATATTCTTAATCTAATTTATTTAACCGCGGAAGTTGCTGAACTAAGTTTATTTGGCAATCCATCAATGCGAGGACCCCACTGTAAATTGTGGACAAGCACAACACGTCCCTTGGGCCAAAAGATATATATTTTCTCAGAATAGATTCTATATTAAAATAATAAACGACATTATTCAAAACAATACTTTAATGGAATAAATGTAAATAAATTATATGATACACACTACTTAAATCTACAACAGTAATAATTTTGCTGAAAATATAATTATAAACTTATAGAAATCTTTTTTTATTAGCAATTATTACATGGAAGTGATTTAATTTCCTGTGAAGAATTTAACCAGCGGGCAAATAAAATAAACTTTAATAGTCATACATCCGTGAGGGGATCGAACCCGTAACAATCGCGTTTACTATCATCGCTGTCCCACTGCGCCGCGAGGGCCTGAGAGTTGGAACTAATAATACCAAGATCGTAGAATTAAATGGGTCATAATATTATTATTACATATATAAAAACTCATTAAACAAAACTTGGTTCCTAGAATTTGGCCAAATAAATTATAAAATATATTAGATGTAAATAATAAATAGAAAAAATGGGTAGCGTTAAACATATTTCATAAAGAAATTAATAAATATTCAAGATTAATAAAATAATATACCATTTATATTTATGGAATGATATGGACAGAATGTTTGTACTTTGTATAGTATTCTATAGCTGAAAATTAAACAAACTTATTAATAATATTTCACTTTGAAAAATTTAATAATTGTAAAAAAAAATTGTTGTATAAATAATCACGTCAATACTAATATGAAAATTGTGCTATACTAATAAAACTAAATCGCAATATCACAAGAATAAATAATCCTGGTCACAGTACCTACTACTAGGGCCCGTATTTATGAGCCGATCTCAAGTCTGAGATCGACCTTGAGATGTCGTTTTCATTCATAAATTTGATATAATTTATCTCTGCTGTATTTGTATTCGCAGTTTTTACAGTAGATGTATATAATGTTTTTGGAGCAAAAGTTTACAATACAATTAAATAATTGCTTCCTATAGATGCGATCCTTTTTCTTAACGCATTCGACTACATTCTACGTTTACGACTAAATATAGTGATTATTTTATTTTTCAAATGACCAGACGTTCCACTCAAATATATGTATGAATTTCAATTTAAAAAATTACGAAATACAAAACATCAAAATAAGAAATTTGGAAAGGATAAAATACATTTAACATATATATATAATAAATAAAAACAGTTGTGCTATAAAAATATTTTAACGTAACTTAATAGGTAACTCTACTTAATAGGTATTTATTACAGTTGTTCATGACTAATGATTCAATCAAATCAAGCTAGTTATGCCGCTTAACTAAATAATAAATATATGCTATTATATTGTAACGTAAAAACATAATTATGTTAATTTAAATTTTCTAATAAGTACACTTTCATTTGCGAAAAAAAAGAACACAAATCTACAATGGACATATTTTATATTTAAAGTAATAATTGGACTCTTCATTAAGAAATATAGTGTCAGCATCACTTTAAATGAAACCACAGTTCTAACTATTCTATAGAAGCCTAACACAATATTATTTTATATTTCCCAAAAATGAAAATAGTGTCTTTTTTAAAAAAAAAAAACAAATAATAAAACTATCTTCGTCGTCGTAAAACGCAAAAATTTAAGACACTCCGTTCCCCACTTTCTGCCGAATTCTGGAGGCATTGCATTGGTTGAGTGGCAGAACTCAACGCCGCGCTGTCTCGACACCAGAGCGAAGAAAATGGAAATAAAAATGTAAATATATATTTCTCTTCCTCGAGTGGGAATCGAACACGAAATACAGGTATGGTAATAAACATTTTGAAATTTAAAAAAATCCTAGTTCTAAACTGTTGAGGTTATAACATATTTCACCCTATATGCTGTTCCCGTAAAAGGAGCACTGACGCTTCCCGTATAAAAAGTTCAGATTTTAACAAATAAATAATTTATATAGTTGTACTTGTTATTAAATATGAAACAACACTTGATTGATTGATGAAAATGGAAAACATTAATTGTCTGGAATTAAAATACAAAAAAAAAACGTGTCACAATATCTGGAAGGATTTATTAGGCTGCATTTAATGTTATCGCGTTTTCAGTCTGACGCTACGCCGCCGCTAATGAAAACTTAAAAATTAAACCAGCATATACCACTATCAGAATGATATTTACTACTTCGTATTGTTTGAAAGATAACAAACTGTGTCATCGCGCAAATTAATTACATTTAATTCTCACTGTAATTTATTATCCAATTGAGTAACTATTTGATTGGAAACTATTTTTGTGGCGACCGTAGCATTGGGAATAAGAAATCTATCCATATCTTTAATTAGTAAGTTATCACCATCTGGTATGCCATATTTGAAAGTGATCAGCTCAGGGTGTCTTTTTTTAGCTGTAATTTTCACTATTGTCGAAAGTGGCCGCCTTGATAAAACTTTGGCTAGCCCTTTTTTGTTTGGTATTTCCCTCAAGATGATTAAATGTGTTTCAGTGACAACTAAATGAGAGTCAAACATATAGCCATTAGACAAAACCTCTTGGCACGAAAAATTATTAATAACATTTTGATTTGTAAGGAATGTGTTAACCTCTACTATTTCATCAATGTTATCAGCATTAGAGAAATCTCTACGTTGTTCAGATTGAGAATCTTCTTCTTCATCATTTATACTAAAAACGGGAGGCACATTTCTATATCTATGTTCTTTCCTATCATTTGCGGATACATGCCACTCTCCATTATTAGTTGCTGAATTGGGATTCACAATATATTCTATTAATTTTCCTTTAACTTCTTGACTTTTAGCTTTCATAGCTGTGGAGAGTTTACTAAATAATTGAATAGCTGGTATGTTATCTTTAGATTTTCTGATAGGTTGTTGCCCATCATTGTTATTGTTGCTTGGTGCACATACTAAACACATTGATGTGTTATGGTCTTCTAAGCAATCTGTCATATGAGGACCAAAATAATCATGTATAGCCACGAAACCACCATCGAGCATAGACACATGTTTAATATTTCTTTTCAAAAAAGATGCAACAACCATATGTGCATAACTGTCTTCTTCAGGCCTACCAGAACTTACAAAGCATAAATGTTCACCTGCAGCTAGAGACCCTGCCGCTAACGCTTGACGCTGAGCATTTAACAACCCTTGTACAGCTGTATTAAATGCCAGTGGCTCTTGCAACATTAAATTACAGTCAAGATGAAAAGCAGTTGATAAATGCCCAGCATTATATTGCTCAGCAGGCCTACAATCAACTAAGAAAAATTTTACTGTGTCTGAATCCACCATATCAACAGTAGCACCTTCAATTAATTCGTGGACAGCAACAGGAAGACATAAAGCTTGTGAATATAACTTTGAATTAATTTCCAAACCACTTTCAGAAAATAAGACATCAAGTACATCTTCCCTAAAAGATACTGGAGTTTTCAATGAATAATAATGAGCTAATGAACAAAAGTCAGATACATCATTTGCTTCAAGGTCACCAGGCATTTTACTAAGCTCTTGAATTATTGTATGTTTATCCTCATTCTTCATTTGCAATAATTGTTCTCTGGCATTAATAATCATAATTAAGCACAAGAAGAAAATGAAGAAAGGATCAGATCGTTGAAAGTATAAATCCCACATAAAAAGCACCACTTCCAAATTACAAGTTCCAGTAAACAATGATCTAAGCCATGGCATGCAATATTGTTCTGGTGTTATGCGTTTAGTATCCAAGAATGAGCATAATTCAGGATCATGATACTGTATTATCAATCTAAGAATATGAAATGGTACTCCATTAGACACACACCCATTAGGTATATATAGTTTTAAAACTTTTTCAAATAGGTTGTAAGTATCAGACCTAGGTAGCTTTAGACTTAACAAGGGATACAATATTTCTATCCATCCATTATTAGAGTTAAAAGTAATAGATTTTGACTTACAGTAAAATGTGAGAATGGATTCAATATCAGATATTACAGAAACCTTTTCGTCATCATCATTATCCAGTTTTGTTACGAATTTCTTCACATCATCTCTCAATACATTTTGATTTGGTAAATCAAATATTTCATCAAATAAAAGCAGTTGATTGCCCATATCTTGACAGTTTAAACAAACAAGCCAAACATCAGGGCGCAAACTTTCAGGAATTTTTTTTCCTTTAGTTATAGCATTTATTTCTTTTGGTGTACATCCGTCTAAAAGAGCTGATTCGAGTTCTATTAACCTGAAATAAATTTATGAAAGCAATAAGAATATTTGTCAACATAGTCAAATGACACAAACAACATATTTTATATAATTTGCTCAACTGAATTCTTTAATTCATTAAATTTATTAAAAAAATACCAAGTGCTATCATCCTCGTCTGTAGTCATTATAAAGTTCTTCAAAGAGTCAGCCAAATTGAAGTGATAATTTTTCCCAACTGGATAATTTTTAATAATGTATCAGATCAAATTCTTTATTGAATAAAATTTTCGTTCACAGCAACTGCTGCCATCCACCAAATATTTGATTACAAGTACAAACCAAATATAATTAATTACAACAGATTTAATGCAAAAGTTTATATTGTAGTGCAATATATACAATGAATAGTCAATATGCTACACTCTGCAGTCAGAATTCAGATTATATATTGACATTTATTTGACATAAGTGCAAAATGACGTTTTCGACGTATAAAATTAATAAAAAGTATTCGTCAACTTGTACAGTAAGTAGTTCCCCGAAACATAAAATTCATCCCTTCCCTTAGTTTTACTCATTAATAGTAACATATTTTGAGATGACGAAAAATCATATTTAATACTTAACTAAAAATTACCAAATAATATTATGAATTTTGATAATTAAGTGCTTATAAACTTATCTTGCTTGAATAGCTTTTACGTATTCTTAGGAAATATACTGTCCAAAAATAATGTTAAATATTTAAAATATTGTATTTTATTTTCTTTTACTCTTTTTTTTCTCAATAAAAGCTGAACATACATAAGGCAACAAATGCGATAAAAAGTGTATTGAATAAAAAACACTCTCCGCCCCACTTTTATCAATATTTTCTAAATAATGAAACATTATATTGCGTTTCGCCATATCTCATAATAATGGTAAACTGCTATGATTTTATCACCGGTGACATATCGTAACAGTATTTTGTAGCAGTCTTGTCTTTTCAATATAAAAAACAGCTCTGGTGATGCTGAATGAGAATCTACTGATATTAACGTGAAAATTGTTATTGGTATTTATAGTAGGATCCGCCACACACGAAATATTCTGTTTTGTGCGCACGCGCTGCGTCAGGTCAGTTAAAGTTCCATCCGATTTTGTGAATTTCAAAATGTTACACAGCTTAACTCTCTCTAAAATTAATTTACTCAATTACAATTATCAACTACTTCGCTGGGATCATCGTGTCGTCCACAAAGTTCCTGCAAATTGTAAAAAAAACGTCTCTAGCAGTACTATAATTGTCAACTTATAGAGAAAAGACAATAACATGGATTTGAAACAGTGATATTATAGTAAAATGTCAATAATAACTATAAAGAGTATTGATTCTTTACTATGATGACTAATATATTATGTTATTAGTCATAACAGTAAACTTAAGAAAATCCATAATATTCATAGAATATTACTTATCTGTAGATGTGTTGTCAATACTCGCTGAAAAATGTCATTTATGAATACAAATAATCAAATATAAGTGCCTAGAATAATTTCTGGCAGTTGTATTTTATTATTAATTATTATAGTTTATCTAGTTTTTATTTCATTGTGTAACGTTAGTATTATTGTAGTTTGTATTACATCAGATTTTACGGCTACTTAAAAAGTGATTTAAACCAAAGATTTTATTACTTATGAATGCCTTAAACGGCAAGCAAAATATTTTTTTGTGAATTTAATATTTTTTAAATTAATTAATTCTGATAGAAAAAGTTGTATTAAGATTTTATTACATTTTGGTCATAAAATAATCATAGTTAAAGAAAATGAATCATTGGAATAAACTGTTTCCTAATAAAGAAGCATTTACAATTTTCTTTTTATATATTATATTATTTGTATTCCAAGGTAATATGCGATTGCAAAATGATAACATATTATTTATTAGAAAGTTTGTTAAGATAATTAACATGCGTATATATCTGCATATTATATAATTGTTTTTAGGTGTTTTTATAACAGCATCTAAGACTGAAAATGGAGTATATGATTATAATACAACACTTGTTGTATTCCTATCTGAATTTTTAAAACTCATAATATCGAGCATATTATATACATCCAAAAGAGAGTATGTATAATCATGAAATAAAATGTGATTTTTTTTTTATTTATAATACTCTGCTAATAATAAAATATATTCTTTCAGGAATAAACCAAATATTTTTAAAGCTGTGATTATAAATTACAAATTATTGCTTTACTACTTTATACCTTCATTATTGTATTGTTTTTATAACAATTTGGCATTTATAAATTTGTCGCACTATGATCCAACTACATATTATATCCTTCTTCAATTCAGGGTTGTCTTGACAGCATTCATTTTTCAGGTATGTTATAATTTATTATGCTTAAAATATATAATTAAATACAGTATCTGAAATAATTACCTGTCATAGGTATTGTGGTATACTGTAAATGTGATGATTGTAGGGTCAAATCTCACTATGGAGAATTCATTATTTTTATTCCCTCACCTGAGTGAGAAGTCTATGGCCAGGCATTGAGTTAGTATATAATGTTGAAAATGGGGCAGTAAATAGGAAATGGAGTAACTTAACACTCTGCCTACCCTGCTATTTGTAGGACAGTGTAAAACTAAAAAAAAATTAATGTTTTTTACAGTTCCTTTTTCAAAAGAAACTTACATATATACAATGGATCTCATTAGGAATTCTCACTTTTGGCTGCATAATAAAAAACTTAGATACTACCTCAATATATTCAATAGAAGAATCTAATACCTGGTCTCAAATATTTAATATATACTTTTTATCAATAAATTTTCAAAACTTCTGTTCTTGCCTAGCAGGCACATACAATGAATATTTACTCAAAACCAAGGGGTCTAATGTTGATATTTTTTTGCAAAATGTTTTCATGTATTTAGATTCTGTTATATGTAATTTCTTTATTTTGTTATGCAAAGGAGAGTTGAGTATGATATTCAATGACTTTGAACCACTATTAGATATGTTTGTGATACTCATTACAGTGAACAGTGCAATAGTAGGTATAGTGACAAGTTTGTTTTTGAAAAATTTAAATTCAATATTAAAAACATATGCCAGTGCTTTAGAACTAGTTGTAACTGCAGTTGTTTGTTATATCCTCTTTAGTATAGTGATTACTTGGTATACAGTGACGTCTATTTGCTTAGTAAGCATTGCTGTTGCAATGTACTTAAAAAATCCTGTAAATAATACAAACTTTACTCAAGGTGACATAAAAGACAAAATACCACTTCTAGAAGATGTAGAACGAAATTAGCTGTGGGTAATACAATAAACTCCCATTACGATGGAATTTGCACATTTTATTTATTCTATATATTTATTCTAAATATTTACTATTATTAGTATAACATTTATAAATTAGTCAGATGAAAAATATCTAACTGTCCTGTGTAAGAACATTGTCACAAACAACATATTTTGCTTCTTACTAGATTCCAAAATAAACCATATAAGGATAACGTAGTTTCCATGTATACAATATAATAGTCTGTAATTTTATATCAACAGTATTATAGATGTTGCCATTCTACCTTGTAAAAGTTAATATTTATATTAAATCAGTTATGGATCTGTTTAAAAATAAGTGGAGACAGAATTTTGTTGGGTTATGCTTGTAAGACTTGTACATGTTATATAGTGTATATTGTTTTCTCAATATTATAAAGTAGTAAGAAATTATCCTTGTTTTTTTTCCTTCAGCAATCCCAGCTTCATGTTTTGTCCTTCCTATAGCAGTGCGGGCAGAAAGAACCTAGTGTCAATTTGGGACATAGTGTGATGCATATCCATGAGTAGTGAATAGTGTACTCACTGCATGAGTACAAGCAGAACTTGACACTAAGGAACCCAAATTTTATAAACTTTTAATCAGCAATGATATATTTAGAAGAAATTTAATTGGAAACTAAAAATAAACACACAATAGGATATTTTATTATTATAAACAATAGAATATTTTATTATTATTAACAATTATCTACAATAAGCTACACAAAGAATCACAAAAATATAACTCAAGCCACAAACTAAATAAATCAAAACGAAATGAATTAACATAGGAATCATATAGAAGCAAATATCTTATTATTTTGTCAACATAAACTACCACCTTCAATATTCATTTCTATTTTTATGTTATTAAGGGATTTTTTACTAAGTAAAACTATATGTGTGTTGTAATAACATTTTAGTTTTGTAACATTAGTTTTATTTTATTATCAACATATGGATCAGAATGAAGATTGGTTTATTTGTTTCGATATGATTCATATATTATATTGGTTTATACAATAGAGTTGTCACATATTTCTTTCTGTATCTATGGGTTGCAGATAAAACCATAACTCCGTCTTTGATAGATAATGCATACAGATGATTTAACATGACATGGTTTGGTTCTGGTAACAGAGTGGGTTCACACTAAAAATAAAAATTAAAGTTAAACTAAACTAAGTTAAAGTTAACTAAATAGCCAGTAAAAAGGCAGAATATTTATTATTTTTATATATTAGTGTTTGTATAAAGGGGCCATTGAAGGACCTTGGACAAATATGAATGCAATGGTTGTGGGTTTGATTTCTACACAGCAATAGGTCTTATTTCAGTTTGGTAAGATAAAGTACATCATCAACTTTCTGCCAGTCTAGGGAGTGGAGAATGGAGTGACTTGAATGCTTAGTGTAGGTTTTTTCTCTACCCCCCTTGTGCTTATCAGCATATGGTGTGAAGTTGATAAGATATATAATGTATAACTTACAGATAAAGGAGTGTCCTTATTTAAAATAACTTGCAAGAGATGAGGTGGTAATATTGGGGGACCAGAGATTTTTTCCCAAGGCTTTGATTGTGGTATATCCTGGAAATATAAGGTCTATGTTATTTATAATAAAGTTTTGTAAGTTTGACAAAAGGTATATATTTTATAAAACATTTACCTGAGAATATTCAGTTTGAGCACTGCTGTGAATTCCCTCACTGTCTTTAGCGAGAGCTTGAAATACTTCAAAGTCAGACATTTTTACTGTTACTAAATTATTTTTAGAACCTATACCATTATCTACCATTGTCTGAAATCAATGTTCTTTATAATAATATAATAATAACATTTTTCTTATAAAATAATGTAACAAGAATAACCAAAGAACATGTTAAAAAAAATTACTTACAACAGAGGGGTCATGGCGCCATTCACCATCAACAAAATATTTGTATTGATGTTCTCCTTCGGGCAGATCAATAATAGTTACAAAGTCTCCATGTGATTTAACCATGGGAATGGTTTTCCACTCAGTAAAAGTACCACTAATAAAAACCTAAAATGATATATTTTTACAATATAGGCAATACAAATGTGTGTGAAAATATAGTACAAAAAAAGATAATAAAACAGTTATAGGGAATATGATCATAAGACTTACTTAAGGATTATGAAACCCTAATAACTAGTTGTATGAAATTAAAAAATATGTAAAATATCGGAATTAATAGCTAGACAAAAAAATTGCTTACCTGTTTTCCTCCACCTTCCCACTTAAATACTGTAGGTAATACTTTTACATCCTCATCTACTTTATTACTATCAGTAAAAGTATTAGATCTTTCTCTCATAACTGTTTCTTCTATATCACGTTCAGGAACAGCTTTTGTATAATAAGGAGCTCCATCTTCAATGTTATTGTCATCATCTCTTCGATCATAAATTTTGTTATCAAAAGTAAACGCTTCACCTTCTTTTACAGGAGATGAAGAACCAACATCAAGTTGTTTAACATCTTTATGCCACTCTTTCGGTGGATTGCTTCCCGCATTACCCATTTTTGTTGATTCTAGTTAGAGTAGTAGTAGTAGTAGT
>JBAIZZ010000336.1:112959-159019 GCA_037355905.1 Heliconius aoede
TAATATTATGTCACCTATCGGCCATCGCCTGTCACTTTGGGTAAAATGACATTGACATGTTACTAAATAACTTGTTCTAGCTCGACAGCTCGATGAAAATTGATTTAAATCTTATAATGTTTACTGACTTTGACTATACAATTGACTAGTTTCATACTGATCACTTTAGTATCAATCGGTGTGGTATGCGGACCTCGGGTTTTTATCATTGTCGTATTTTAAATAATTTATAAACAGTATTGATCTGTTATAAACAGGACGCGTTAAATTACAATGTAATAATTTCTTTTTCAATAATCGTACAAATTTCAATTATATATAAAAATTGTGATTATTGTTAAAATGGGCGATGAAAAGCAACCCCTACTTACGGCACCCAGTACTCCTATCGACAATACGGAGGTTCAAACAGTAGAACTAGTGACTAGTCCTTCAATTCATGTTTCACCTTTTAATGATGATAAACAGAAAAAACCTGAATACAATCCTGGGTCTGAGCGATACTTGGAACACCCAACGTCGAATTTGGATACTTTGATTCATCTTCTCAAAGGCAATATAGGCACTGGCATTTTAGCTATGCCTGATGCATTTAAAAATGCTGGTCTTGTTTTAGGTAATTTTTAATACAGCTTTTTGTACTATACTTATTGAATTATTTACAACTTGTACACCAAATAAGTATATGTATGTATATTTTAGGTGTTTTCGGTACATTATTTATGGGAGCCATATGTACACATTGCATGCATATGCTTGTGCAGTGTTCACACGAGCTTTGTGTTAGAAATCAAAGGCCAGCAATGAGTTTTGCAGAAGTGGTAGAAGATGCATTTGCAATGGGCCCCATATCTTTGAGACCGTTTGCCACAAAAATAAGGTAATAATATAAATTTTCAATAATAATAATTAATTGCATTAAAGCAAAATAAGTACTTCTTATATTACTACTTAAAATACCTTGAAATATTTTTCCATAATACATTATTATTTCAGGAATTTGGTCAACATATTTCTGGTGATAACACAATTAGGATTTTGCTGTGTTTACTTTTTGTTTGTTGCTACAAACTTACAGGATACAATGCATTTTTTTGGCATAAATCTTAATGTACACAGTTATTTAACATTCTTATTAGTACCATTATTAGCCCTTGGCATGGTAAAGAATCTAAAATACTTAACACCTGTGTCACTTATTGCGGCTATCATGACAGCTTGGGGTTTAGTAGTAACATTTTACTACATATTACAAGATTTACCACATACCAGCAGTGTGAAGGCATTTGCAGGATGGCATCAATTACCATTATATTTTGGAACAGCAATCTATGCATTTGAAGGCATTGGTGTGGTAAGCTGTGTTATATTTTCACTAATTCATTTATTTTTTAGCTTCACACTATATCTAACTTTCAGCATAGTGGTAGAGGGTTGAGAAGGTATTGAACCCACACATATCAAATTTAGAAATATATTTCCATTACAAATAAATAATATATGAGACCATTGTGGTGTAGTAAGATCTGATTGTAAATATAATGGTGTGTGTTTAAATTTTAAGAGTTGAGGTTTCCATACAATTTGGAGAACAGAGTGTCTTGACACTAAACTTCCTCTATATATAGATATATATATATATACACTGCTATAAGAGATTATTATTACTATTGATATAAAATTTATTTAAATTATCAATTAAAAACAATAAAAAACACTTAACACAATTTTTTTTATAAAAATTCTTATTAATATAATTAATAATTATATGATATTCAACTAATATATTGATATAAAAAAAGTATGTAAATGTTGTTATGTGACTTTATTATGTATAATTTGTTTCAATGTGATAGTACCGTCATATATGATAAAAGTTGACAATTATTTTTATCAATAATTATAGGTACTATTCATTTAATCGCTTTTGTTTTCATTAAAGTGATATTTGTCAAAAGTTAAATTTATCAATATAGATGTACAATATAAGCTTTTGAATTGTTCTCTCATACATTTTTCAATTTTTGTACAATAAAAAAATACTTTGGATTCATACTAATGATTTTTTTCTATGAATCACAAATAAATCTTTTCTTCATTCTCATAATTCTATCTTTTGTTTATAGTAACAAAAGCTCCATTATTTACAATAAAAAATGTTACATTTTAAATTTACTTTACTTTTTGCCTATCTGTTTCCAAATACTAACAAAGAACGTAAATCATCTGAAATCGCGTGTTCAGAGTGGTCGATCGACCTCTGTTTCACTTCAATGTCTGGTATATTATGATAACATAGTGGCGTTTTGTTTATAATAAATAATAACTTCAAATGTATCTCCATTATCTATTTAGAGCGCTCCCTAAATTGCATATTGATTTGTGAAATTATTATTTTTGTGATATTGGTTGTGTCTTGTTATATAATTATAAAACTTTTAGAAAATTGTTCAGTTTTTACACCAAGAGGGCACAATGTATTTTTACATTTCATATTAATTCGTCGTAATTTTACTTTATTAGAATGATGCTCACAAAAGGACATCGGGTTTTGCTATAAAAATAATTTTAATTTTAAGTTGTTTTTTTAGAAAATGTAGCTGCATTGAATAATAAATGATTAAAATATTTTCATTCTCTAGGTTTTGCCATTAGAAAATAATATGAAGACTCCAGAAGACTTTGGTGGATGGACAGGTGTCCTAACTACAGGAATGGTTATCGTGGCCGCCCTTTACACGGCGATCGGCTTTTTTGGTTATTTGAAGTACGGTGATCATGTACTCGGCAGTATTACTCTAAATTTACCAAATGATTTGTAAGTATTGACTGTGAGATTGAATATATTTATAAATATGTGTTTATATTTTATGATGCACAAAGGAAAATTATAATTGGTTTGATATTAAAATGTTAAATACACTAGTAATATATTGTTTGCAGAAGAGTTTGACATTCCTTACATATTTAATGATTTTTTTAGCATTGTGACTTGACAATTTATCAAGTTTAGGACAATGGTTTCTCACATAATATTTTTTTTTATCAGCTACACGCTGTATGTACATTTAACATACATTTAGTATTGTAGGCAGTGGGAGCTTAGTGTTAAGACACTCCACTCTCCATTGGCCATCAAATTCCAAAGGTATGGCGTGTTGATTGACCAATTTCAACGATGCACTATTGTCACCACACCAGAACGCAGAAATTATAATGTTAAATATTTAATTTCTTCGATTGGGAATCGAACTCACTACCTCTGGCGATTGTCACAAGCTTGTACCGCTACGCCACAACACAGTGTACTATCATCAATAGATACAAAAATGAATATTTGTTTACAGATTAGCACAAAGCGTCAGAGCTGTAATGGCAGCTGCTATATTTCTCTCGTACGGCCTTCAATTCTACGTGCCTATGAATATAGTTTGGCCGTATATTAAAACTAAATTGAATTCTGACATGGCTCTGGAATATGGAGAGGCAGTTACTCGATTTGTTCTCATTGCTATTACCTGTAAGTTTGGTGAAATTTACATAATTATCTATAATATAACAGGAACGTATTCTGTGAAATCGCAGCGAATACGAACGAACGATACGACGTATCTAGGGCGGACGTTTACGTCGATGAATTTTAAAAACAATTGAAACTTCTAATGCTTTTTCCAAATCTAGTAATAGGTACCTCATTGATAATCACAAAAAAAATCATTGTCAAAGCTTAGTCAGGATTTTTGTCCTTCACACTGAATCCCTGGTCTTATTTGTCGTCTCTACGTAGCTAAAATAGTTTTTCTGCATAAGAATTAATTGTAGCCATAAAAATTGTGGGTTATTTAATAGCTGTTGGTTTACTGGGTTAATAGTCTTAACCTATCGCCACTTTAATTGCCACTCGCAATCAGTGGGACTATTCCACATTTACATTTTACATTTTATAACATTTTTTTTATTTAACATTGTATAATAATTATAATTCTTAAGATATAATATTTTTTTATTTTATCTAATTTCTGGCCAAAAGCTTTAAGCAGGCAGACATGACAACAGCTTTTGTTTTATAAAATCAATAGCTGCTACACAGACTGTAGAAATATTCCCTCGATATAATGTTCACGTTGATATCGTCAATTAATACACAGTTTTATAATAAAATCAATACATTTATGTGCTCAGGAACTAAAATATTTACTAGTGTACGCGGTCCTTTACCTTTATATTTAGATAATGTTAAGAGATGGAAAATATTAAGTGTAAATGTAAATTCTCTCATGTCATTTCAATACATCGAAAAGATAGAAACGTTTAAAAATGTTTGATTTACACGTGTCAAATTTGTTTATAGTTGTATATAATTTCCAACTTACTTTTCGAAAAATCTTGTTAATATAAACGTGGGGAACAGAGTGTCTTAACACTAGGTTCCCTCCGCCTTGCTGTATGCGGGGTACAGCGTGAAGCTGATTTTTTTGTTTCGTGAATATAATCCGAAACGATCTAATTTACACGAACGCTCTTAACCCAAATGACGTCATTCCAGACATATTTAATATTATCTGCTATCGAATACCTCTCGAGAATAATAATAGGCAGATCATATAAATATATGAACATTTTTTAATATCGCTCTTTTTTATATTTCTTTCACACATAATTAGTTTCTTACTTTCTACTTTCTACTGTTCGAGTAGAAATGAACAAACGGCCATGAAAAATAATATAATTGATCAGATATTTTTTTCCAAGAATAAATTGACAAATTTTCTTCGGCAAACCCAATTAATGTTAATAATTACTTAAGACTATCACAAAAATAGAACATATAATATAAAAAGTTACTTTTTCGAAATATGTATCTAGTAATTAAAATTTTATCGTAACATACCCGCAAAACAATTGGATATATTTAAAAATGAGAATTAAATTTTCGGCCGTTTAAATTTGAAAAATTTTTTAACTGTTATTTAAGTGTAGGTACACGTAAATAACACTCTTTTTTTTCCATTAATGACATCATTCAATTCAAATAAACACATCGTCCACCTTTTAATTGCTTAATGAGTCGATATTGACAAAATATTGAGGAAATTTACTCGCAGATAACGTTAATTGTCCCACGCTACGGAATAGTCCCAGTCCGATAATATATAAAGCATTCCACTCAGTAATTAATAATTATCATAGACAGATATTGTAATTTACTTTCTACATTCATATTAAGTTATTTAACAAATATAAAGTAGATAGATGCCAATAAAAAATAACGTTTATGTGCGATACGGTAAAGCAAGTCCAAAAGACGCAAATATTTTATATTACTGCCTTTCCGAACTTCATTTATTAAGAACATGTATGCTGTATCTCACACATCTTAGGATAGGCAGAGAGAACCTGGGAACCTAGTGTTAACACACTCTGTTCATACTCGACGTTCCCGTTTGAGGCATTGTTTGTTGGAGCGGCGGAACTCAACGGCGCGCTTTGCTTCGACACCTGAGTGAAAACGTGTCAAGTGGGAATCGAACCTGTCGCGTTTGCAGTCATACACGTGTTCCCCGCGCTACGACTGGCCTAAAAATCATGGTTATTAAACCTACAACTTACAAATCTAGGCTGCCGTTCACTTGCTTTTTACGTCTGGTAGTCAAATACTTGTTGAAATCCACTCAAAATGACTGTTTATATAACTTAAATAAATCGTAATCAAAACAAAAAAACAAAATGACACCGTATACGATAAACCATTTTCTACACAAATAAGCTCACATTTTGCTCGCTTATCAATGAAGCTAGGCCTTTACTCTATTTTATTATCATATCCACGCTTCTTCCGCATTTTTGCGTGTGTGGACTGAGCACCTAACATATTTATAAGTTACTTCCTTCTTCACTTTCCAGATATTTACATTTTAGACACATAGACACTGCGCGTTGGGAATTTGTAAAACCATTTTATGAATTTGCCCGATTTTATAAGAATCCTGTTGCATCCTATACACAAGGCCATTGTGGCGCGGTGTAACAATACTTGTAAACGATGTTTTATGGGTTCGATACTCACTCAAAAAAAAATTATAGTTTGTATTATTACCAATTTTCCACTTTGACGAGACAGACTCGCTTCAATGCGGGTCGAGTTATAGACCACTCAACTCGCAACGTCTCAAAATTGGGTGTAAAACTATCTACCACGCCATAAACGAGAATACATCCCATACTGAGCTTTCATAGGAATTAAACAGCTAGAGATAATTATGTCTAGTAGTTTAAGTACACGATAGAAACAATACAATTAAAGCGGGTAATTTCAGAAAAATCTAAGAAATAGGTATATTAGTATTTAGTTAATATAATTACAAAGTTGAACGTGTTATTTGACCACGATCAATCTCCTTAGGTATTGTGTGGGTATATTATATCAACTTTGTTAATTTCTAGAATAAACAAAAAGAAAATATTTAAAACAACCCAAATATATATATATTTTGATTAAGATAAGAATTAATGTCGCAGCGTCGACTTGATTCCAATTATTTATAACTGACAAAAACAGTTACTATTGTAATGTTAACATGTTTGTTTCATTCATTAAAAACATACTAAGTTATAAATGTTACACACATATGATATAATTTTTTTTAATTAAAGATATGGACCATTTTAAATTGCTCATTCCAGTTGGAATAAGTACCTATGTTTATTCAATTTATTTTTTCAGTTATCGCAGCGATGTTGATACCAAACCTGAGCAGCATAATATCTCTCGTGGGGGCGTTCAGCAGCTCCGCATTAGCCTTAATATTTCCACCTATCATAGAAATTATCACGTTTTGGCCGGACAGGCTCGGACACAGAGACTGGATGCTGTGGAAAGACATCGCAATCATTCTCTTCGGCATAACTGGTTTCGTTTTTGGTACTTACGCAAGTATCGAAAATATATTTAAGCAATCTTAAGTAACACTATTTAAAATTTTATTCAGATTTTAAATCATGACAATAATATTATGTAGACGTGACTCGATATTCAAAATATAAAAATGTTTAGACGATAGGTGTAGTCAAATGGACGATACAAATATATTCTTTTTTAATTTAAGATGCTAGTATTAAAATAATAAGTTATTGATATATAATTTTTTACATAATTTATTTTTTTATATTGACAATTGAAAGCATTGAGATCTGTTATGACGTCATCACTCAAATGTTTGTACTATGTTGATACGCATCGTATCTAATAATGAATCAGGAAGTTTATTATTTTTCTATATTTATTAAATTCAAAAATAAATAGATTAAATAAAACAATAATATTGTGAAATGAAATCTCTTAAATATTAAATTACGAATAAGAAAAATCATGGGGCGTGTCATAGCAAAGTGATGTACCTTACTGAAATATATGTACTTACCGCGTCCATTATTTGCAAAATAGAAATACCTACAATTACGACGTGCTTAATTAAAGCGGTGTGACCTCATAGATCTACATAATTTGTAGGTCTTTTATCTATCATTTATTGATAAATTTCAACAATTTCCGTGGATTTTTTTTAAATTTGTTACATATATTTAAAATATAACACGTTAAATGTAATAATGTCAATATTATGAAACTTCCATGTTAATTATTATATATTGTGTGTTAATTACAAATCTCTGGTTCATGAACAAATTTGTATTAAATAATACAATTGAATATATTTATTATGACTGCAAATTAAAATTATTTACAATTTATGTAATAGACAATTTTATAAATGTTATTATTTATGTTCTATTGTACCTGTATATTTTGTTACACTTAAAGAGTCTATTATTATTATTATTAGAAGTGATGTGATATATGTATGCAAGGTAGCTATTTACTTAAATGAAAATTATTTTATTATCAGAAGCTTTAATTTATATATGTTTTTACCAGTTGTTTAAGTTTACGCAAGTGTTCTACTTCGACGTGAGCTTGTGAAGAATACTATAAAAAGTTATTTTTAGGCCCTTGTTTATAAATCGCTCTCAAGATCGATCCTAAATTTGAGGGCGGTTTATTAATACAGACCTTAGTGCCCAACCGAATGTTTAGTTTCTGCTAACTCCTTTAGTTTTGGCCGCAGTTTCGATTTTCTGCTAGAACAGGCTTGTCTGTATTGAATATACCAAAGATCTCGTTAAATAGTAAATAAAATATATATTGTCATAAATATATATATGTAAAACTGAAGTAATTTGACTAAAGTGACATCTGTTAATTACTAAAGGATTGATGGACAACGCGAAACCAAAATAGCTAAAAACTGAGAAAAGATCTCAACTGCAACCTGATTTCGGTCGGACACTTATTTTATTGTTTACTTTTATAACATAAATATGTTTCATTGCTTTATCATAGCATTCCATTCTATAAAAATAGATTATATTTATTTATAATAATATTTTAATGAATTTGTTAAACAGATATTATGATATAAATAACTTTATAATTTATTTGTATGCTATATATAGTGAGTAAATTTGTAACTGTTGTAAATCAAATGCAGTATTTTTAATATATAAATGTTATCTAAACAAAATTATTAACTTAAAACGCTACAGTTACCGTTTTGCATTTATATAAAATAAATTTATGTCTGTAGAGCACAATTCCATAGTACCTTTTTAAAGACAATTATATTTCTATAGTTATGCAATGTTAATGTATCATGTATATGCGTAAAAATATTTAATAAAGCTTTTGTGAAATGAAACTGTTTTTTAAATTATCTATAAGGCTTATCTTATACTAACCTTATCTTTATTCTTGCAAATATGCGTCTGAACTATTATAAATAATATTTTCAATGTTTAAGCCTATAAAGATTTCGGTAACAAATGGTCAAAAAAATGTGCAGTCAGAAAAATGTGAAAAAGTGGGTTAAACACATTGATAGATTAAAAATTATTTAAAGATAATAGAAATAAGATTCATTATAACATTGGGAATATTCATATGTGCTCAAATGTAAGTCTTAATATAGATTGTATGGTGAGGAACTGCTGAAATGTATATAAAGTACAATAGCATAAAAATATGTGTGAGCAAGCAGTAAAGTGACAAAAAAAACGTAGCCACAAAGCAGGTCTTAACGAAATAACGGAACAAAACTTTATTAACACAACAGACGAGAGAGAGAGAAAAATTATGAGGATACAAATCGACTGCCCAGAATTACTATCTTACGTAAACGTTGGCTTTTATTTCATGTGCCGGTAGCTAGAACAAACCATTGCTTTCACGCTCCATTATGGAGAATGAGTAGATTAGCCAACGAACTGCGAATTGATTTGACATTCCTTCCGCCGACTCAATTTTCACGTGAAAGTAAAAAAATCACACTAGTCGGTTATCATAGTCTGTCTCATAGAACAAGCGAATGAAGTGGTATATTTGGGAAGTATGTTGAGTAGAGACGGAAGATACGAGATGAATGTGGAAAGGCGTGGATGAAACGTCATAACAGCTGCGCTTTTGGCCGTACACAAAGCAGTTTTGGTGCCGACGCTGTTATAAGCCAGCGAAACGTGGGTATTACAGAAGAAGAATGAAAGAAAGATGAATGCCGTGGAGATGCGATCTTTTCGTAGGATATGTGGAGTCAGCTTAGCTGACCGAATTCACAATGAAGAGATACACAGAATGGCAGGTAGTAGCGTTCAGCTGGTTTGGGCACGTCGAACGAATGAGTGATGACGAAAGAATGATAAAAAAGATTTATGATGGAAAAGTGAGTGGTAAAAGAGGTAAGGGAAGACCTCGGTTGATCTTCGAAAACACAGTATCTAAGATACTGGAGGAAGGTCACGTAAAACGCATGAAGACCCTCCGGAGGGCATGCATGAAGAGGTTGATGACAGTGGCCGAGGCGAAAGAAGTATGTAGGAACCGTGGCGTTTGGTGCTCCGTTCTCTCTGACTACCCCGCTAGAGAAAAAGCGTGAAGTTAAGTTAAGTCTTCTTGATTTTATTTGCTTTCAATTTGATATATGAAAAAAAATATTCTTATAATGTATTTTGTTTTTTTTTATATTTCTATTTTGTTATGTAATAACTCATTATATATATATTGTAGCTGAATTGTAATTGGGCGGTTGCCTTTATAAATAAATAAATAAATAAAAAATGTCGACCTGGAAACATTGCCACAGGAGTCGGCCATTCCACAGTTTCATGGCGTGTGGAAGGAAGTTCCTACGGAACCGCACAGTAGTGAAGTGCCACGTCTCCAGGTGGTGTGGATGATAAGGTTTTATAAATTAAGGTTTTATACCTCTAACATAATAAATTACATTACGATTGGCAATTATGTTTATAATTATTAATTATCTTATTTCGATATTATTTTAATGAAACATAATTACTTGAATTTATGGCAAATTTATTTTATGAAATCTTACATCTTTTTGAACGTTAAAAGTTGGCACTAGCAACATTATGAGTAAAATGTCATTCCTAGACAACAATTAAAAAATGTCGGAATCGTGTCAAGACGGTAATTGTCACGGAAATAATGAATTTGGGCCTGATGAATCACCTACGAAGCTTATCGTCAATTATATACCTGAAGTTATGACCCAGGATATGATGTTCTCGCTATTTTCAACAATGGGTAAATTAGAAAGTTGCAAATTGATAGCGAACAGAGGATACGGTTTCGTCGAGTACTCTCGTCCAGAGGATGCGGTCAAAGCACGCAAGGCGTTTAATGGGTTGCTAATGCAGAATAAGACTTTAAAAGTTTCACATGCCTTACTCAATCCAGAAATGAAGCCTCCCTCAAAACCGGAAGCAGACTGGAACCTCTACGTATGTAACCTGCCTAATGAATTGACCTTGCAAGATTTACATGGATTATTCGCACAATTTGGTAAAATAGTAAACTCCCGTATTGCCTCGGGCATAGCTTTTGTTCTATATGAACATCATTACGAAGCAGAGAGAGCCATTCACAATGTAAATGGCACTACTCCACCTGGTTTTCTACACCCATTAACTGTTAAGTATGCGAATAAGAGTAATCCCAATAAACATAAAAACAATAATAATAACTTTTCGAAGAATTCTCTTGTGAAGCCTTATCAATGGATTAATCATGTGGGTGCTATAGGTGACCATAGTTCACCTAGTACATGGTCCATATATATTTATAATATTGCTCCTGAAGTAGAAGAATTGACTCTATGGCAGTTATTCGGTCCATATGGTGCTATTGTATCAGTTAAGATAATTAAAGATCATCAAACTAATAAGAGTAAAGGTTTTGGATTTGTAACTATGAGAAATTATGACCAAGCTGCAATGGCAATACAAGCATTAAACGGATATGTGCTACATGGTCAACCTCTTTCCGTTAGTTTTAAAACACAGAAGAGATAATGTAAAGATAATGTTTATCTTTACACTATCAGTACAGTAAAAAATAGACAAAATGACTCCTTTTTCATTGATACATCAATTAAACACAATGTAAGGAAATAGTGCTGAGACATAATCCCATTTACAAGATTATCTTAAGTGCAGTCTGTCAACTCTTGTTAATACATATTACTTTGAGCTGTCAATATTGTTAAGTTTGTTTCTTATTATGAATAATAATTTATTCAGTTTGCTCGTTAAATGTTTCAAGTTTACTAGACGTTTAAGATTTGTATTGAATATGATTGTTGTTTGGAAGTTAAACATCAGTGCTTTGATTATTATTTGTATTCTATTATTTAAGTATACTATACCATTTAAAAATGTGCTTTTACAAGATCTTACTAATATAAGCCACATTGATATGTTTAATCAGCTACTAGTTTTAGTTGTACACTTTTTATAACATGATGTCTATTTAGGTAGTGAAAACAAAATCTAGATTTTATCATATTTATACATTTAGTATAAAATTTGCTGAATTAAAATTCATTTTCACAATTTTAAAGTGTGTTTTCATCCCATAACTTTTATAACAGATAATAGTATTACTTATATAGGTTTATAATTTATTTCAAATTCTTTGATAATAAATAATTGAAACCTATTTGTTAATAAAATATGATTGTAATAACCTTATAAGCTAATACAAGCATAATTTTTGTGAAGTCCAAGTAATGGAAGATGTCTACCTAATTGAGGCTAATCATGGCCCAGGGGCAACAAAGTACGACTGTAAAACCGAATGGTTATGGGTTCGATCCCCACTCGAGGTAATGAAATATTTATTTAAATTTATATTTCCATTTTTTTTGCTCTGGTGTCGAGGCAAAGAGCGGAGTTGAGTTCCGCCACTTAACACGAGAATTCGGCAGAAAGTGGGGAATGTAGTGTCTTAATATTAGGTTCCCTTTGCCTACCCTCCTGTGTGCGGGATACAGCGTGAAGCAGATATTGTTATCAACCTAATTATCCCGTATTTATCAAGATTAAGAAGTTTGACCAAAAAAAAAAATCTAATTTTATTGCGTATCGATTTAAATATAATGTGCACCTATATTATGTTAACTTAAATGTATAATTTTTTTATGCTTATAATATACAAAATATGTATTATAACCTTATTTAAATAATTCTAAAAAAAATTCCCTATTACTAAGTTCATTTGAAATTTTTGAATAAATCTAGTACTCTAAATAAAACAACTCGTATAAAATATTTTCTATGTATAAAATAAACTATTAAACATGCTTTAAAATTGAAAATAATGACTAGGAGAAAGTACCATTACTTTTTAGACATGATGAGCAAAACAATGTATCAAGAATATTTTCACTTCTTACATGCAATACAATTGCATGTAATTCTTATATTTATAAAAAGTGAAATATATAGTTTTTTCTTTTTTCTAATCGTGATATTAAATAATATTCACGCTGTATCCGTGGGTAGCGTTAAACACTCAGTTCCCCGCCGAATTCTGGAGGCATTGCGTGTTCGATAGCAGGACTCAACTGTGCGCTCTGCCTCGACACCAAACTCGAACCCGCAACCAGTCGCGTTTACTGCCGTGCTCCTGCGCCACGACTGGTTTCTAGGTAGTGTGTAGTATTATTATATGCTCTTATGACTTAATAATGTGTTATAGCTTATAGGGGCCGGTTTATGTAACCGGCCATGGTTTTATTAAATTTGCATAACTCTAAAATTGAACGTCTTTTCTCGGTAAAAATTATGAAATTATTATTAATTAATTTCGTGTGTATACGAATCTAGTAAAGTATTATAAAAATAGTGAATAGAAATATTTATTTATATACTTAAAAGCTTATTTTAGAGTATTACACTACCCATTTTAAATGTCATATCATTATATATGCGTAAGGTAAAGTATTAAAAAAATGCTACCCTAAAAGAGTTAAATAACAGTTAAATTTGTACGTCACATAGTTTCCAAACACAGAAATGTTTAAATTCTTAGTTAGTAAAAAAAATAAAATTGTTATTGATTGCCTGATATAAGATATTGTAGGTTACTTTTTATCACAAGAAAATGTCTCGTGGGAAAATTGAGAACCACGCGGGCGATTGTAAAGCTAATTTAAGCCATATTTTTTTTATATGGAATTAATAAAATCTACAAAAATAAGAACGAACGCAACGAAAATAAACATATTCATATAATTATAATGTTTACAATTTTTTTATCATGTGAAGTTTTAAATTTCGAATATTGGAAGCAGGCATGTACCGCAATGTTGATACGTCATGGCGCATGCGCTTTATATATTTCGACATTAGAATCAATATATAAGCTACGGAGTATCACAACTGTATATTTGCGACGTTTCCTTATTTAATTTTCCAAATATAATAAACGAGTGGCTCTGGGACTTGATTTTGAGGATTATTCAGTGTGGGAAGTGGCGGTGGCGGAGAGTGAGGGTTCAGCAGTGGCGGGAGGCGTCAGCCTCACCGTGAGTAGCAAGGTAAATACATGTATTACTAAATCAGGTAATTAATACTCAATAAATGACTTCTTAACTGTAATCAATAAAACGAAAAAACAAGTTTTGCAAGTATATTACGTATATCTTGAACCTAAAACTACAATCTTACGAAGATACTGCAATGCGGACATTTAAATGAATAATAAATAAAGGTTTTATGGCATTAAATGAAGTTGTTAAAGTTAATATTTATAATTAGTATTTCTATATAAATAATTTCTATGTTTTGATGATATTATGTATGAATGAATATTTAATGATAATAATACCTTTACAATTTATCCTCAAATACTTTCCTTACAGTGACAGTAATTCTAGGTATTATTATTTATTTATTATTACTGATAATTTGCCTCGACACCAGAGCGAATAACATGAAAACATTTTATTTCCTCAAATGGGAGTCGAACCCAGAACTTGTCGAGTTTACAGTCACGTGGTTGTGCCCCTGCGACACAACTTCTATGACGGCCACGTATACATTTTATTTTCACTTGTGTCTTAAAAGAGAATACTTAAAACTAAATTACCAAATAAGTTTTTTTAAATGTGTTTCTACTAAACCTCATGTAATATGCCATTTGTATGTTGTATGAGAATTAAAGTTATGGGCGACAGAAAAAATATAGCTAATTATATGTTTTAACATATTATCTATGTAAATACAAAAATTATCATATTAGCTGTTTATTATCTTTAATAAAAAAAAATTAAAAAATGTTATTTATTTAACAGTTTAAAAGTAACATGTCACTGAGGTAACTAAGTAATAGATATATATATAAATATATATACGTGAATGTATCTTTAATTAAAGGTTATGTAATACTAATAAATTAGCATGTTGATGAGCATTGTATGATAAGATGTTAATGTGCTAACAGATTCATGTATATTTTTATTGTTTTTAAAAACAGACACTTCTGACCTACTTGTCCGTGGACCTAATTTGTTTGAAATTACATCTCCATTTAATATATCTACATATATTAGGATAACGTTTTATTTAATAATTTTATGAATATAATTATAAATTGAGGCCAGTCGAGGCGAAGGGGCACAAAGTGTGACTAAATGCGAATGGGCGTGGGTTCGATTCCCATTCGAGGAAATGAAATAATAATTTAAATGTATATTTCCATTTCTTTAGTCGCTTATTGAGGCAAAGCGCGGCGTTGAGTTCCACCACTCAGCACGCAGTGCCTTCAGAATTCAGCGTAAATTGGAGAACGGAGTATCTAAACACTAGGTTCTCTCGGACGTCTGACTACCCTGTGTGCAGGATACAGCGTCAAACTGATTTTATGAATATAATTAAGGTATATCCAAGTCCGGGGGCGGCGCGCGGCGTGTGGGCGCTGCCGCAGCCGCCCCCATGCACCATGGCGGCCGAAGAGTCCTTACCCCCCTGCTCGCCCATGTCGCCCGACGCGCCCGCAGCACAACCTCGTATCACTACCAACCTGAGCCATACATCTGACTTCCATCAACTTATCTTTGAAGCGGTTCGGTCAGGGTAATGTGACATATTATGTATCGGAACAATCTCAATATATTTAAGAAACTATTCATTTTGGATATAACTCATTCACCCAGCTATCCAAATATTTGTATGTTCTCAATTGATTTAGATGTTATGCTAAAATAAGAACTGTTTCTAATACGGTATGTAACTTAATCGTGCGCATCTATCTACATATCCAGTTACGAATAATCTGGATACCAAATTATACGGCTCCTACCTTTAATTATCAAGATTGAAATCTGTATGCTTGGTTATTAGATAAAAAAATCTTTCATGGGTCGAGTATACGTGTATACAATAAAATTCCGCAGTGTATTCTAGTTTGCCACTAACACAATTTAAAGCATCTGTAAAAAAAATACTGACCAGTAAAGGTTATTACAATATTTTTTAGAAGAATATTTACAGGATAAACATATATGGGATTAAAATTATACTATTGACTTTGAAAAGAGCTACGATTGAGTTTCTTGCCAGCTCTAATCAGCAGAACTGCTTTCCCAACTGGTGGCAGCTTTTTTGTTTATTTGTTCATTCGACGATTCAAAAGCATATTGGAATAAAGAATATTTTTCAATTTTATTTAATTTAAAATTAATATAAAATGAATATATTACCATAAGAAATGAATTATATTACAGTGAAGTGTCAGAAATTGAAAGGTTAGTGGAAAAGCTTGGAGTGGAAGTATTGAGCGCCCGCGACCAGCACGGCTACACGCCAGCACACTGGGCGGCGCTGGACGGAAGTGTTGCTGTAATGAGATATTTGGTGGAGCGAGGCGCACCGGTGGACTTATCTTGTTTGGGCACCCAGGTTCTAACTTTTAAACGAAAGGTATATTTTTTTAAACTTCAATATTTTAAAATGTATTTAATATGCGTTTTTAGGGACCTCGCCCCATTCACTGGGCCTGTCGTAAGGGGCATGCATCTGTCGTACAAGTGCTATTACAGTCGGGTGTAGCCGTAAATGCTGCAGATTTTAAAGGTATGCCACAGGAACAATTAAACAATACAACATAAGACCATACCTAATTGTAGAAATTTTATAAAATAAATCTCCTTTTTAGGTTTGACTCCACTTATGACGGGCTGTATGTATGGTAAGACAGCAACAGCAGCTTACCTCCTCGGGATGGGTGCGGCCACCCGCCTGTCCGACATCAACGGCGACACCGCCCTGCACTGGGCGGCGTACAAAGGTCACGCGGACTTAGTACGACTGCTAATTTACTCTGGCGTTCCTTTACATTGTACTGATAACTTTGGATCCACGCCTTTACATTTAGCCTGTCTGTCGGGAAACCTGACTTGTGTTAGATTACTCTGTGAAAAGGTAAAAAGTTTGAAATTTTATTTGTAACTAATCACCATTTCTCACTATTTGATGGATTGTTTACAAATCTTATTTATATAAATATTCTATTTTGATTAACGGGTAAAATATGGAGAACTTAGGTACTATACTTGTAATATTAACAAAAATTTATAACTATAATATATTTTTGTATCTTCATCTTGCGCTTCCTTCGTTTTCCAGGTTAAAGCCGAACTAGAGCCGCGAGATAAAAATGGGAAGACGCCGCTAATGTTAGCACAGAGTCACCGCCACGTGGAAGTTGTTAAACTACTGCAAAAAGAAATGAAACGCAAATCCCATTGGATGCCTCCGCTTTCAGAGTTATGGGCTTTACTTTTCGGTGGAGCAGGGGATTCTAAAGGGCCCCTTTTATTTTTCCTTATGTCTGTGCTGTTGTGGGGATATCCTATGTATATTATTAGGGTAGGTATTGTTTCAAGCCTCTAAGGCCCGGATCCCACCAAAGTGAAGGAATACGAAGAAGTCCAAAGCGGTGACTTGTTGACGCTGAAAGACGCTTGTCCTGGAAAGCGTCTCCACTGGGTTTTTAAAAAAACATCTGTCTGCTTTGGTGGAATCTAAGTCTTAGGGACATCAGCTAATGTAATTGATACTGTGTTTTATTAGATTTTTTTGTTCAAATTGACAGTGCGTATCACTAACTTGGAATACGTTGCGTCTGTCACATTATTGCTTTCTATATTGGAATGCCATTATGTGGATCAGTTGGGTGATAGCCAACCGACGGGACCCCGGATACATTCCGCAAAATTCGGAAACTTACTACCGCGCCATCAGACAAATACCTTACTATGACAAGTGGAAGAAGAGGAACATTATACTATCCCGTTTGTGTCATACGTGCAGATGTTTGCGACCGTTGCGGTAAGGTTACTTGTTTCTATTTAGGTTAGCAAATAATGAGGCCTGAGTGCGACTATAAATGTCACAGGTTGTGGGGTTCGATTCCCACTCGAGGATTTGAACGCCCTCGCCGTGGTAACGAGGTAAAACGCGGCATTGAGTTTCGCTACTCAACACGAACTTAACGGGAACGGAGTTTCTTAACCTGGGAACTTAATAAGTTCCCCGGTTTCATCTGCCCAGTATGTTTTTCATTGGCTCAAGTGATGTATACAGTATAAGCAAGTATACCTACATTGTTTGCGTCTTCTTTATGTGTTATAAAGGGAAGTACGTAAGATTAACACAAAAATGCGGTAAATACCTAAACATTCACTTAATGTGCGTTATACAAAGGGAAATGAGCGAAAGTACAAAACATTAGAATGATATATGACTTAATACTTACTGCTTCTGTTTGCTTGCTTACGCATGAAAGTGTGTGAAATAATGAATAAGTTTCACGCTGTATCCTGCAAACAGCGGGGTAGACAGAGGGAACCTAGTGTTAAGACACTCCATTCCTCACTTTCCGCCGAACTCTGGAGGCCATTGTGTGTTTAGTGGCGGAACTCAACGCCGCGCTTTGCCTCGACACCAGAGCGAAGAAATGGAAATATAAATTTAAATAAGTAAATAATGAAATACTAAAATTATTTTCAGCGCCAAACATTGTCGTATTTGTAAGCGTTGTGTTGCGTACTTCGACCACCACTGTCCATTCATCTACAACTGCATCGGGGTGCGGAACCGCATGTGGTTTTTCTTATTCGTAATGAGTGTTGCGATTAATTGCACTCTTTCCATATATTTTGCGTGTTACTGCTTACTTTTGGAGGGCTTTGGAATACTCTACTTACTTGGCCTACTGGAAGCGATCACGTTTTGCGCTCTCGGTTGGATTTTGACTTGTACATCTGTGAGTTTTGTGGTATATCTATCTATTTACTGTTAAAATGGCATGTCATGTAAACACTTAATACCTACATGTTAAATTTATGCTTTACTCATTTATGTAAACTATCTATTATCATATTTAAATGAATTCTAAAGTGGAAAGTTTTTTTTAAATTTTTGGACCAAAAATTGAGGCCTATCGTGGCGCAGGTACAAAAATGTAATATTTAAAATTTTAAAATAATCTATACCAACTATACATTTAAGCTACATTTTCACAGGTCTTACACGCATGCATGAATTTGACTACAAATGAAATGTTCAACTACAAGCGCTACCCATATTTGCGTGATAAGAGAGGACGATACCAAAATCCTTTTTCGAGGGGTCCTATAATGAACTTGATTGAATTCTTTGTCTGCCTCCCCGACAAGTGCGATGACCAAGACCTGTTCTACGAAGAGAACATTTGATGCGAGTCTGTATGACAGAGTGACGTCAGCCTGACTAAGAGACACGACGTGGTCGTGTGGACGGCGCCTCTGCAATCCAAAAGTGGAAAAGTGAATTTAGAACTGCGTTATAACTCACAAACTTAAAAAACTTCTAAATGCTAAAGTTAAACATACATCAAGTACCTAGCAAAATACTTCACAATGTATCTTAAAAAGAAACAAATATATATATATATATATATATATATATCTGTACTTCAATTTGATATCTCATTATAGATAGGTATATTGATAAGGTTGCACGGCGTTATTAATAGAAAGCAAAGTACAAGTGTATTCCGAGAACTAGTCTAGATATGTATAATTGTTATTGCTTTGTGTTAGAAAACAGAATAAATTTATATTATTACTGAAGCAAATATATAAATTTTGCATATGGCACATTCCTTTAAATTAAATAATCGCACAAAAAATAATTGCCGATCGAGCTCTTGAATAATCAATAAAGCAATAATATAAAAAAAATGTGAGTGTACCGAAAATAAAACAAGTATTATAAGTTTTAAACAGTAATAATAATTTATGTTTATTACTATTACAATAATTTATGTCCAGCATAATAATTAATTTAAGTTACTTATATGTATATAACTCTATAGAGCTCACTCAACATGGATAGGTTATAATATAGCTCCAGTCTACATTTTAAATGCGACTGTTCATCGTAGTGTGGAGTGAGTCTAACACCGAACAAGAGATGACAGATAAAACATCTACTTTTTATTTATTAAAAATATTATTGTATATTTGTGCTTCTGTAGATAAAAACAAAATATTAAATATGTATTTCATTCAATGATACATTTCACTTTCAGTTAAGTTACCCTCCTAATTATCACATTTCTCTTTACACATCAGTCAGTTATAGGCATGGTGAACTATCAATCTGTAGCATGGCTACTGGCACTGATCTTATAGTTTAAATTTTATAAAAAAAACCTATATGTTGTAGTCTAACAAAACATATTTTAGAAATTAATAATCTAGAAAATACATCTCACATATTATATTTAGCTTCACGCTGTATCTCGCACACAGCAGGGTTGCCAGAGGGAACCTAGTGTTAAGACACTCCATTTCGCCCCTTAGTCTCGATTGGCCTAAGACTCGTATAGTATTTAAATAAATATATTTATTTCAGTTTCACATTTTTTTTTAGTTACAAGTAATGAGACCAACCTAGTAATCTTTCTAATATACATATAACTGAATAAATACATAAATTACAATGAATTAATTAGTTATTATGTCGATCAAGATCACTGTCAGTCACCATACATGCCTATACACGTACAGTCCTTACAAGCCACATATTATGTACCCTAAGATGCTAAACAACTAAATATTCGAAATTTAACGAAATAAATTATCTGGGTGTACCGAGTTCAATCTCAAAAGATCTCTACAAATGCAGTCGACTAGTTAACATAATGTTATTTTATATATGTGGTGTAATACTCATGTCTCCTACAAATATCAAATTGTGTATACAGTTACAAGCACACTTTTATTAAGGGATGTTACAGATATATATGTTAGTTTCGGATAATTTCGGTTACGCATATTATGTATGAGAAAATTTAAATTTCTTGTCTTTTTTTTAGATAAAAATAGTTTTTCATCGCTACTTTGTGATAAGCATTGTCGGCTCGGCCAGGCAAAACTAAAAACCTTTGAACAACACCACTAGACTCCACTCATATCCAAAATTATCCAAAACGTGTATATCAAATACGGTTATGGAGAGCTCCATAACATACCTGATATTATATAAATAAATAAGCAGTGGCATTAAGTCTAATTTTGCCATATTTCATATAAATAATCATAAGTAAGCGAAAGTGCACCTTAAAGATACGCAAATCTAAGTTTATTGCTAAATTTAAGCCTAATTTCTTCATGTTAGCAATATAAGGGAAGCCTAAAACATTTATTAAACAACATTCTATTCGATACAATAGTTGTTAAGACCATGTATAAATTATATTATCTTGTGCCCTGACATTATACAAACGGCATTTACCTAAAATATTTTTATCTCTGATATTGAATTTTGAAAAAGAATATACGATAATCTCTACCAAGAACTTTTAATGAATTTTGTAAAGTCAACGTCAACAAGAACTATCGAGTAATGAAATCGATTTTAACTATCAATGATACTCATTCACGTCTACATTCGAATAATTGTCGATGATCTAATCATCTTTGTCCTCTTTAGGGTTGATTCGGATAGCGGCATTCTTTTCATCAGCGGAATGGTCTGTGTCGCCCCATCCCCACAGATGATGGGTGCCATCGCCGGTACGCTTCACTCTTTTCTGAACGATTTCATCTGACACTGTCTTCAAATCGTACGCCCAACCGATTTTAGCGAAGAAATTGATAAAATTCGTGGTGAAATTTAGTCTGTTGTTGCCCAGCTCAGCTGTTTTATAGTCCCACGGGAACGTGTGGTGGTAGTTGTGGAAACCTTCGCCGAGAGCAAATACCGACACAGAGATATTTTCGGAGGGTTGAATATTTTTATCGTATGGTTTGTCACCCCACTTGTGAGCAGCAGAGTTGACGAGCCACGTCACGTTCAATATGAACGCGTATCTAAACATGGCTGCCACGAAATACGCGTTTATATAGGACTCGCCCCACAGGTATACAGGAATTAGCGTCGGAAGGATGAAACAGGCGATCGGCATCAGTATCAAGTAGTATCTGAAAAAGATATTTGGTATGTTTTAAAATTGTTTTTTATTATTAAAATCATTTTTATTATATATATATACATATTTAAAATTTTAATTTTTTACTTTACCTCAACGCCACAGCATCTGTAAGCGGTACTCAACAGACGGTTACAGAGGCTGTGACGGCCCAAATTTTTTTTTTACTAAGAGATTTTGTTATATAAAATTTATTCAAACAAAAAGTAACATATTAAAAAAAATTATAAATATATTAAACTCACTTTTTCTGGAATCGCAGAATTGGATCAGCGTATAAATCGTTCAGATCTAGTCCTTTGCCTTTTTTCTTGAGTTCAGGATGTTTTCTAACTAGGAGCCAGCCGATATGGGAGAAGAAGAAGCCTCTAGTAGCATTGTGTGGGTCAGCATCAGTTTCCGAGTACTTGTGATGCATGCGATGATCGCGTGCCCAGTCGATTGCGGAATCCTGAACAAACAACAATGGTTTTCTCATGGACAACAAAAATAGATAAAAAATGAACAATCAAAACCGGTTCGGCCGAAAATCGAATTAATAACCTCCTCTTTTTGCAGAAGTCGGTTCAATAAGTATTTCATTGAATTGTCTTAAGTTTTAGTGTTCATTGTCTGGATAGTGTTTAAAATGACGGTAATAATGTTATTAGAATATGAAAGTAATTCATATTTTAGTAAATAAATAATTATGTAATCCAAGTCAACGCACGCGAGCACGTCTCTAATAGTCAATAATTTCGAAGGATACTTAAGTTTTTTTTATATAAAAAACCTATGTGGGAAAAGATATTCAAGTTATTGTGATTTGAGGCCGTCGTGGCGCAGGGGCACAAGGGTGTGAATTTAATGCGACAGTTATGGACTCGATACCCACTCGAAAAAGGAAGGCAAAAACGCGGCATGGATTTCCACCACTCGTTACGCAATGCCTCCAGAATTCGGAGGAAAGTAGGGAACAGAGTGTCTTAGCACTAGATTCCGTCTGCCTACCCAGCTGTGTGTGGGATACATCGTGAAGCAAAAAAAAAGATTAAATTTTATTTATTTTCAACTCATTTAAACGGAAAACTATTGTATAATTATTTCTTATTATGCATTGTTTTTCTGTAATTTTTAAATGAATAAATTATTATTATATAAATTTTATAAAATAAATTGTTTTATAATTACGCACTGTTAAGATTACACAATTTCCATTTAAATGAGTTGAAAATAAATGGTGAGAACTTGTTGCTTTTTTTATTTTTTCCCTACATTATTTTTATAAAGAACTAAAAAGCATTCTGTGAAAATATTGACTACCACCGATCCTGTCGGGCTGCGCCCGCCTTTATTACATAATCATTATAAGCCTTTATACATTTTGTGGAAATTCTTGTAGATCTGTAAGAAACAGAAGAGAGGGCACTTTGTGTCAAAACACTCTTTGACTTGTTTGATTTCATCCCAAAAGTAATGCACAATTTTAATAAAAAAAAAAGAATATATAAATGTAAATTAATATTCTTATATGTACATTAAATTATTAAGTAACATACCTGGAATGCCATGGTGTTGAACATAATAAGGATAACTCGCAGTGGCCATTTTGCTTTATAAGATTTGTGAGCCCATAAACGATGGGCACCTGCTGTTATTCCAAGACCAGACATTACATACAAGATGTATGCTAAAAAAAAGTTATAAATAATGTTAATTAAAAAAAAAATAAAGTGCTTAAAATTAATATAAAAATAATGCATTGTGCAAATGTAGTTTGTGTCATAAATTACTTGTTTATTTCATTAAAAAAAATTATGTTGCATTATATTGTTGTTTAACAATATAATAATAACAGAGACAAGGAAAATCTTGTCTAAAATATGTTATGACTCATTCACTTTTTCAATGACAATGTACACCAAAAACAATACTTGTATTATGATATACTAGAACTGATTTACATTTTTAAATATAAATTCATAAAAGATAAATACTTTGGAAATATACTAAAAATATCATTTCCCGAAAAAAAATATTGTTCAATATTTTTTATATTATGAAATTATGAAATATCATAATAATAGATATTATACAAATAAAAAAAATGTAAGTTGATTCATTTTTTTGCTTATAGCGGAGTATACTTTTTTCTTAACAAAAAGTATAGTCTGTATAGTCTTATCATATCATAATGCAGGTATCCTAAGTACAGAATAGTGGTAACCAGAAAATTGTTTAAGCTAACATGGAAAAAAATTTACAAGCTACACAACACAAGTTAAAACATTTTTTAATAATTTTATTAAATATAATATAATATGCAGAAATGAAAAAAATATGAATATATTAAAATAACAAGTCATTATCCTACAATTTCCAGTGTACTAAGCATATTTTGTATGCTAAAAACATTTGTAGATTGACTGATAAAAATTTGTATGCACATTTTTGTATATAAATAAATGTATCAGTTTTTATTTAAATATACATATGTTAGACAAAACAATGATTAATATCCATGAAAGTATCCATGAGTATACTTAAAATGATAAGTGGACATACCAAAATGTGTACACAGTCTGTGATAAGTATAATGGTAGATAAGATCAATAACAAAAATATACAAAAAAACACTTACCGAATATATCTGTTTGCCATTTGGCTGAAAAGAGAAACAAATATCCACCATATAAAGCAGCTAAGTGTAAATATGCGAAAGCAATTATATTTCTCCAAACTAATTTTCTTGGATGTTGATCAGCCTGCTGTATAGGAGTTATAGGTAGAGCCATATCAGGTGTTGCTGCATCTGATTCGAATAAAACACCATTTGCATCTCCGGAATTAGGTGCCATTGTATATTTTTATATTCTGTAATTTAATATGAAAATAAACTGTTTATTTGGTATGTAAAAAATAAAAAAAAGAGACTATCAATAGTATACTTATACTATAGAAGCTATATTTGAATACGTTATTACGTAAAAGCATTAACAGTATCCCAGATTAATCTAGTAAAAACTAAATATTTGAGCGACAATCACATAAAATGCGTTTAGACATCACTTAAAGTTCAATATATATATATATTTTTACCGTAAAAACTAAAATCTTATTGCCGATGCAAAACAATGGTAACAGTTATTTTAGTAAAATAAATTGTTACCTAATATTTTTTTTATATTCAGACAAACAAATATGAATATATATTTTTATAACACTTTCGTTATACTTTAGAATTTGAAGAATATATGAGAGGCAAAGAAAAACTTTCACAATTGTACTGACATGAAGAAATAATTTTAATCGCAATGACACTTTGACGTGACATGAGGCAAACTGATGGTGACGACTGAAAATAAAAGCGTTTTCCACAGCCAAAATGCGATATGCGATAATCACGACTCAAGAGATGCATTTTATTTTTAACACCGAGCTATTATTATTTAAATAGTTTTATTTTATATATTCTAAACATCATTGTCTATTTGTTTGTGACGACTCAAAAATTACACACCGGAAAATTCCAGTTTTGCATTGTTTACCGAAAATTATGACTGTACTACTTACAGCTAAGTATTTAAGAGAAGAAAAAAAAATATTTCGTAAAACTAATTTGAAAGAGAGACTTAAAATTGAAAAGAATATTTTGCTACAATTATCAATGCCATAATATAAAAATATTGAATGAATTAGAATTATTTCTTCTACATAGACTTCGACTACAAGCAAATTATCTATTTAAAAATATTTCCTAAAATAAATTACTTACCAATATTTTATAAATAATACAATAATGCTACAGCACTGTTTATTGATTAATTTCAACAACGAAACAACCGTAAGACAATGTTCACACACTTATTTTATGCAAGGTTTATTTAGATTATCCGCCGGCGGCCGGTCACGGTTGTGACAAGAATTGAGAATATATAATTGTTCACGTGTTTTATAGTATAAAAGGTAGCTTTGGAGACGTGTTTCAACGCGATATCGATACGCAATGGGTTTGGGGGAGCGTTTAGAAGTGAAGTGGAAGGCAATGCGGCAAGCGACCCGTGGATTGGACGGTAAGGTGGCGCGATACTGGGACCACGTCACACTCGACCATACGGCAGCGGGCAAACTCCATGGCGGGCCACGATGTGTACTGTTGATCGGCTGATGTCGTAATGCAATGAAAATTTACTCAGACACCTATAGTGCATTCATTGAAATACTGAAACTGAACTAATGTATAGGTGTTAGGCGATTGTTCTGACATGTCTTTAAGCACGTATGCAGGTATTTAATATAGGTATACTTAGAATGTATGTGGAGACGTAATAAGTATGGAGCATAGGTATATGCTTAACGGGAGTATAAGGCTTTAAAACTATATAGTTTCTGGTATTAGTGTCTCTATTAAAGAAATTAATTAAATTAAATAAATATATAATAAGGATTTTTGTTCTCGATATCTTATTACGTTATTAAAAAACAAGGATCTTTATTTTTTCAATAAAAAATTGAAATTTTAAGATCTTACCTGTAGGACGTCCGTATTTCTAGACTTACTATTTCCTTATATTTATGTGACAAAAAGTGGGCTTTAATTTTGTGATAGGTAGATCTTGGGACATTTGTGTATGTAAATACTGTATATACACTTATAATGCTCATTCAATGCTTTATAACCGAGTTCAATAAACTAAGTTATAAATTACAAATAAGTAGATATTACAGCCTACATAATAGACTGACGAAATTAAAATGAAATATTATTGACTTAGATAGGTGCACTTATAAGTCTAAAATTATTAATTTGAAATGTAGTCACTGTTGTTTTTATATTCTATACTAGAGGCCCTTGCGCGGCTTCGCCCGTTTCTTTTGTATTTAATGTTCTTGTGTATTTAGAAAAAAAAATGGTTGAGAGTTTTAGTATCTCTATATTGTTGTTATAAACTTAATAAAAAAATTATAAAATTGTTTGTTTGTATTTTAGCATCGCGTAAATAACCATATGCACTTACTTAAACAACACGGTTGTTTTGAAATCATAAACAGACACTATAATTTTATTTACAAGAAAAGATCAAATATCACCTTGCAATTTTCAATTATTTAATATCGCAAAATGTCTAAACAAATATAAAATATTTTTTTATTCAATTTGTACATATATTTTATTATTTTTTTAAAAAAGCGATGAATGAAATGTTACATAGCCTATACTTTATAGCACTTATTATTATACGATACCCTGTCACTGAAATTTATATTTTAAAAGGTCTTAAAATAGAGAAAAAATAGAAAGATTCATAAAATAAGGGAGCAGAACGGCCATCGCGTCGTGACTCCTCGTGCGCTACATAATTGTTGTTATGTAAAAATCCTTTAGAAGTAATAAATATAAGTCAGCGACAGTATACTTGTATATCGTACACTATTCACTTTTATGTTTAAAAAAAAGTTTATTTACCTGAGAGAGAAATTAGGTAAAATAGTCAGCATAGTTCCAAAACAATTAAAAATATAGAAATTACGATAATTACCCAAATATTTATATCGTACCTATTAATCAGAATATTTAAAAAATCAAATTAGTAGTCTCTATAGGTACGCTGCATACAAATATAAAAACGCCGACGAGTTAACGTTTTTATGTATGTCGTGACGAAGCCGCCAGGTTCTTATCATATTTGGCTATAATAATTATTCATTACATTATCCAGCTCTTTTATTTTAAGTTAACAATAAGGCATTTCATTATTTCTTACAATTTAACTGGACTGTTATAGTTGTTCATCAGATGCGCCGGGTGTTCAATTTTTATATCTCATTGGATAATGCTGTGCGTTTGTTAGAACTTAGAAGTGGCCACCGTGCGACTTCACCCGCTTCATTTATTATTTATGTGTATTTAGGGGAAATAGGTTGGCTATTATAGTATGGTTATCTTTCCTAATATTACAGTTAATAAACCGTTTTTTTTTATGGGAGAGGGCTAGTCAAACGAGCGTTCGGGTCACCTGATGGTAAGTGATCACCGCCGCCCACGACCCCGTTGTAACACCAGAGGAGTTACAGGTGCGTTGCCAGACCTTAAGGTGGTGATGTAGGTGTTGCCATTACTGGCGACGTGACTCTACCACACGTATTTTAGTCGCCTCTTACGACAACCACAGTACCAGGGTGATCCTATTCTACGCTGGGATCACACGGCTGAAAATCGTAATTTAAATCTTTTTGAATTTTATTTGAAAATCTTTTTCAAAATTTATTTAGCTATCTGGAATATTTCACACATTCCAGATCTTAATTTTTTAATGTATCCTAAAGCAAAGAAATGAAAATATTAATAAGTAATAATTAATTCCCCTGAGGGGGAATCGAACCCACAACCGCTGCGCTGCAGTTACACGTTTGATCCCCCTGTGCCACGAAGGTCATTACATATTGACACATCTTCACTTAGAAAAATATCTACTAGTAACGTATTAAATTTACATCACCTGTATATCAAGGGGAAAGATGAACTAATACTGACATTATTGAGATATAAGTACTATGTCACAATAACGGTCATTTTATCATCACACATGTATTTGTTTTACAAAACAGCTGTTTTATACCATTACAAAATAATAAATACATGTACTACAATATGTTTACATTAATAATATATTTATTTATAAAGAAAAATAGATAAAAAAAACTTAAGGTTTAAAATTCGAGAACAAAAAATCTAAGGTGTAACCTTTCAATGAAGAAAAATGAAAAACATAATAATTATAGTTTATATTAATTAAATGTTGGTTACAAACATTATTTTCATATTTTTATTAATGTACCTACATACTTCAAAGAAATACAATAATTTTGTTTTGATAACTTATTAAACTCTCAAAGTTTAAAGTCTGACAGGTTAACATTACATAGTCAATAACGTTTGCGTGATGTACGCATGCACAGTACATATTTTATATAGTACCTACATATAACCTTCATACAAATTGCACATGTAAGTCATGTGAAGTACTGTAGTACTATTGATATTGTGGCTACAAAGATTGTAAGTATACATGTATAAACTAAATAACATAATTTTCATTATTATATTAATTTTTATATGAGGCGAATTTAGGTATCTATAGACGCTAGGCCCAAATTATATAATTGGAGAGATTCAAAAAGTTTTAGCATATGCTTCTTTTTTTATTTAATTTATTCAGCGCTAGTAGGGAAGACAGAGGGAATCTAGTGTAAAGACGTTACGTTCTACAAATTCCGCTGAATTTTTATTCATTGCGTGTTGAGTGGCGGAGCTCAACGCCGTATATCAGTTACTATTCTAAATAGCAGCAATCCATCTACAAAGTACATAAACGTAGTTTTTAGGAATAACCCACGTACACGTTAAGTCTAGATGACACCAAGAATATTATCAAATAAGTATAGAAAACATGTGTCATTATCACGCCATTTTCTCGGAAACGATAAGAATCAGTTATTAGTCTTAACTAATATGTAATAATTGCTGGTTATTGTTTTTTTTTAACTTTAATTACAGATAGGCATGGACACTGGCAAGGCCATTATACTGGTTTATTGCATAGCACTAATTTCGCACACTTTTCATATAAATACTTGAAATTTAAACAAGAATATAAAATCCAATAAAATTAAATAGTCCTATATAAATATAGATTAGATCATAATTAGCGCGATTGTATTTTGCAATACCAATTGCCAGTCGGCACGCAGGGGCCAGTGTGACTGTAAATGCGACTGGTTGTGGGTTCGATTTCTGCTAGAGGAAATTAAATATTTATTTAAAATTTATATTTCCATTTCTTTGTTCTGGTGTGAAGGTAAAACACGATGTTGAGATCCTATACTCAACACAAATAGAAAAGGACTCTCGCTAAAAGTGGGATAAAAAATGTTATCCATAAAAAAGGATTTAATTTACTTTTTATCCATTTATTAATATTTTAAATAAAGCTTCCAATGGTTATATAAATCAATATTAAATGTCTTTTTAATAGAAAATACATTAACATTTTGTTTAACATATGTAAGGCAGTTAATTAAAAAAAATGCAGAATAATTACGCGTAGCTTACGAGGATTAACTAATACTATTGGTGTTTCTATTAAATTATTAGTAATCAATTAAATTTTTAAACTAATAAAAAAGATTTCTCTCACGTATTGTGAGATCTGTGGAATAATCCGTGAAAAGCGGGACAATGCAAAACACTGCGCTAATAGATTTCCACCTAAATTTAAGATAATGGCTTTTGAGTGGCGAAACTCGATGCCACACTTTATCACAATTACCTTGATTAGAGTTAGACATCCCTCTCACTGCACCACTATGGCAAGTATATGTATATTTTTTTTCATTTTTCATGCTGTACCCCGAATAAAGTAGATACGAGTGAACCTAGTATTAAGACACTCCATTCTCCACTTTCCACCGAATTTTCGAGGCATTGCGTGTACAGTGGCGGAACTCAACGCCTCGACGTTAGTTATATTCTTACATGCAAATTATTCGCATATGTCATACTAAAATATGCGAAAATTCGTAACATCACTAGTACCCATAGTAGACGAGTATAACTAACGTAAGCACTTCTAATAATATAAGTAGTTGTCATAAACAATGGCATGACATATATAGGTTTGTAATAATAAAATGAAACAAATATCAGAATATATTTTTAATAATCAATCATAGGGGAGCCAAAGATGGGACTTCGGCATTTACTAAAGTGCGGCAAATAAATATACTGAGGAATTCCTTGTACTCGGTTACGAACTTCCACCAAATACGAGCCCCATATACATGGCCGCCCGTCTAGGATGAAGGATCAGTAACTTACATGCTAAATCGTGTATATTCCACTAATCTGACTGAATTTGAGTAACCTAAAGAAAGAACACAAACATATGTATGACTTTTTTTACTTATTATCATCTAAGCTTCGCACCCAATAGGTCTCTATGACGCTTGAGCAAATTGCGATTAGCATCGTCGGCTCCCCTACTATAAAAACGTTTTATCATGATCACGTGACATCATCTACGATTGCAACTTTTCCGTGGCCTGAGGCAATAATATTCAACATCAAGTCAAAAAAATATTATCAAAACATAAAAAGAAATTATATGTAAAATGAGTTAGTATTAATGCTTATCACTATACCTCGTGATATATATTCAATATGGCGTGTTACAAGTACATACATTAAGTGAGATATGAAAATATTATATACATATTTTAAATACAATCAAGTGATATCAAGTCAGCAGGCCAATCCTCAATGGCCTTTGGCAGGAGGGTCGAGGAACATAATAATAACTCGTGAATAGACTCCAAAGTGTAACTTCCTAAACAATTCAACACCCACTCGTAGTTCACAGGGACCACGTCCAGCTTCATAGCAAGATCTAGAATCAAAAATAAGTATGTAAATGCTTATTTTATCACATAAATGATATTGCTAGAAATTGTAAAAAAAAATATAGTAATATATATAAATAAAAAAAGCAATAAAAGTAATTTATATATTATACAACAACAAAAACGTAAATTATTTTTTGCAGCGTTTAAGCAAAAAATATAGATGGCAATGAAAACAACAGAAAGAAATATTACAAAAGCTCAAAAGTCTGTACAAAAATAAAAAAGGCTTTTGTCGAAAAGTATACTTTATATTTATATGATTTTTTAATTTATGAATAGAATAAACTTAGTTTGCCAAAATACAATAGTGAAACAAACTTAAAATCGGTTGATCACTTACGTGGAAAATATATGGGTGAAATTATTATTGGGGGCATTTATCAATGTAAAAAACAATAATAAAATAATATAAATATAATAAACTATATATACATAAAAGTTTCCTTAATATACTAAATATTTGTTTGTTTGATTTCAATTGTATAATCAATGTAGAGCACGAAAGTATTAATAAATAAATAAATGCGTAGTTCTCGCGGAAGAAACCGCAAACGGGTCGCTAGTATTTAATATTTTCATTTCCTTGCTATGTAAATGAGATAAGAAAGCGCGGCGTTGAATATCCTCATTCGTTCTGCCTACCCTGCGTGCGGGATACAACGTGAAGCTAAATTTTTGTTTGATTCCGGGTGAGATTAAACTTATGATAAATATATTTAATTCAATTTAAGTATAATTTGTCAACAATAAATGCTATCATCCTAGTTCGACCTTTTACTATTGTACTTATCCTTCAACGTCAATACTGTGGTTTGACTATAGTCTGAGCACGCGCAAGCGAATACAAACGAGGAAAGCTTGCCAAAACTATATTATTAAAATACTTCCCCCATGTAATATATATGCATCAATACGCCTATGACCTTCTCTTCTACGCATTTAGAGATGTAAACAAATATACGATGCCAATCAAATATCTGTTTCAAAATATAATAAACTATAAATGGTTACATAGTATAAAATAAAGTTACTTTCCACTATATGTTTATGACAATTAATTAAGCTACGTATAAATTTAAATGTAGTCCATTTTTTCATCTCTATGCTGTACCCCGTATAATTTAGTATAAAAGTGTTAAGACACTCAGTTCCCTATGCTCCTCCCAATTTTGGAGACACCGTGCTGAATGGCGATATTCAACGTCGCGCATTGTCTATTCAAGAAAATTAGTTAATGATGATGTATAATTTTCCCGAGTGAGAATCGAATCTATAACCGGCCCGTTTACACTCGGACGTTGAGACTTTTTTTCAACCGGATCCTGTAATCAAAATCGAACCAAACACTCATCCCTTTACCCTTGAAATGTAGGTTGCGGGATAATAAGTTATTCGTCCATTTGTCACGCACATACTGAATTCAAATTTAATAATTATTAGATTTTCTCATGTATAAGGTTGTCAGAAATAGACCTAATTAAAAAAGTCGAAGAGAAGAAATAAAAAAGAATCAATACAATCGGTTCACCCGGTCAAAAGTTCTGAGGTAATAAACATGAAAAAAAAACCTGACGAATTGATAACCTCCGAAATCCGAACAGAAGTTGGTTAAAAATTAGTTCTTTTTTATTTTTGTTCATTGAGTTATTATCCGTCATAAACTTGTTTGTGCCCTTTTTGTTCTTGTTTTGCTTGTTAAAGTTTTAGTTTCTTTTTTTTAAATGTAAAGTGGATATTTATACTTACGACAATATTTACACTGATAGTGCATTCCATTACATCAGTTGTGGGCTTAGGTTTCCACTCTAAGCCAACGATATGGTAAATCAGCTTCACGCTGTATCCTGCACACAGCAGCGTATGTAGAGGGAATCTAGTGCTTTCCTTCGAAATTTCAGGAATTTTATCAGGGACGGAACTCAACGCCGCTCTTTGTCGCGACACAAGAACGAAGAAATGAAAATATAAATTTTAAATAAACATTTCACTTCCTCGAGTGGGGGTCGATGCCACATCCAGTCGGTTTACAGTCACACTTTGTGCCCCTGCGCCACGACTGGCCTCTAACAGCATATACATATAAATTGTAGTACATATTACATACATATGAACTTATCTTGTTGCGTGCTATCCGGCTCGGCGAGTAGCAGTGCGGGGCGCGCGTCCTTCACACATATGTCCTCTAGCTCCTCCACCACTCGACCACCCGCTGTCCTCAAAATATCCTTAAACAACAAAACAATTGGAAACTTTTATTTTTTTTTATTGGAATTATATTTAATTTTATTGGAAATACATCTAAAACGTCATTTTTAACTTTTATCATAAAATTGTTTATTAATCATTACAAAAAATAATTTAAGTTAATTATGTACTACATATGCAGTATGCACAAAATCTTTACACATTCAATTATCCGGGTTTTCGGTTATCTGAATGCCTAACGACAAAAATTAGTCCGGTTATTTGAATTCTTACTGTATTTAAAAAGGAAAATAGAATGCAAAACGGTGTCTTAGGTGCAACCTGCTATATGCAGAAGCAGCGCAGTGAAATATGAAAAGTATATACATAGCGAAACATACCTTTAACGTCTCAATGTCTAAAACAGTAAAAGGCGGCATACAAAAAAATCTGATTCCGTCAAAGATCTTGCGTTTAGAGAGGCGCGAGCGCCGCGGTCCTGGTTCCCCCGTACTGTCCAAGACTTCGAATGGCTCCTAAATGGGTTAAAAAAATTAAAACTTTGCAAATATTTTCTTAGTAAGAGTCAAGCCATTTAATTAGAATGTAAATAATTTTCATATGAAGGCGTAAGGAAACGGAATGGGAAATAAATATTTTGTACAAAAGGTGATGAAATTTCCAAATTTTTTGCATAGTTCTTGCCATTGTTTGTGAATTGTAACGTAAATTGTCGGTTAAATAGAAAAATAAGAATGTACTATATAAAAAAGCTAAAAAAAAGGGAAATTTAGTAAGTAAATTAGTCAAAAGTAACAAATTTTACAGCATTTAATTGTTTGCACATTATTTATTTAGATTTTTTCAAAAATTCTATCTCTCTAACGATTGTTTTTCAATCTAAACTTTTGACTATTTTTAGAGATGCAAATTTTTTTAAACTAACGTTTACTCGTCATGTCGAAGATAATGTAAATAATAGAATATGCATGTGACTGTAAACGCGAAAGGTATTGGGTTCGATTCCCAAACGAGGAAAATGAAATATGTTATATTTTCATTTTATCATTTTTTAAATTAATTATTAAAATTTAAATCTTGAAGAAATTGAGAAGAAATGAAAGAGTATACTAATAAATAATGCCATTACAAACCTCGTCAACTGTGCTTTGTGTTTGTAAGCATTTCTCAACCCAGTCGAAAGATATGATCCACTTTGCCCCTGCGAGTGCGCTCATGTACTTCAATGATCTACAGAAATATGAAAAAATATTAGTATATAATATTGATAACCTCATTTTCTTACAGAAGTCGGGTAAAAAATATATTATTTTTATTAGTAGTCGTCGTGACGCTGACTGTAATTGCGACGGTTGTGGGTTATTGTCTTTCCCTTGTTCTGCTAGCGAAATAAAGCGCGGCGTTGAGTTCTGCCAATCAACGCAGTGCCTTCAAAATATGGCGGTGGGCGAGGAAAGAAACATCGCAACAATGCATGCATCTGCATGGGCAGACTCGACCGGATTAATACCACCCCCGGCATTTAAAACCGGCGTGAAGTAGTGGCTCTTGCCACTGCGTTTCGCATTAATTTGTCGTAACGTTTCGCAGTAATGCCGGGCCCCGGTGCCCTTCATCTCCACCTTAAAGGCTGGCAACGCACCTGTGGTTCCTCTGGTGTTGCATGGGGTCGTGGGCGGCGGTGATCACTTACCATCAGGTGACCCGAACGCTCATTTGCCTTGTCCTCTCACATAAAAAAAAACACGAGGTTCCTTTTACCTTTGTGCGTAAAAGTATCCATCAATATATTAAAACTTTAATGTGATATAACAAAAAAATATAATCATTACAATGTTTGAACTTTAAGTTTTTATGTATGTATGATTTAGCGTCACGCGTCTGCGGGATACCACACACAGCAGGGTAGGCAGAGGGTACCTAGTGTCGAGACACTGCGTTCCTCAATTACTGTTTTTCATAAAAATTACAGTCACGCTATGTGCTCCTGCACCACAACAGGCCTCATTTTATTCTTATTTCTGATTATTTTGTAACAGAGTGAACAATACGCAAAACGGCGGTCATTATTTGTTGACCGTACTGTATTAATATAATTTTGACCGAATTAAAACAATCCGTGGGGGCAGGGAAAGCAAAAAAAGAATTGCCATATAAAACATTTGATTTAAATAATATACAAATTCCTGTAGAATCTACAACCATTGTGTATACAGCTAGACACTGCCACACTCCGCAACATCGTTTTTGAACATTGAATGACATTTAAAAAAATTATCAGAAATATTTGCAAAAGTTAGACGTACCTCGGAGATTTCTTCTCTTCATCGACACCAATAACAAGGTGGGTTAGCTCCTTTGTATATTTTTCCACATAACTCCAATGTCTTTGAGAACAGAGAAGCTTGAGCTTTGCATGCTCGGGATCTGATAGACAAGAACCAGCCACATAAAATTTCACCCTTTTAGACATTAGCGATTGAGAACATAATGTTGTATCAAAAGCTTTCCACAAAAATTCTTTTTCTTGTGTAGATTTTATTGCAACAAATGGGCTAGGTTCCGGTGTCGTTTCCGAGTCTATCTTTAAATCTTTAAAATGACTAAAATTAAGAGATTTTTTAGCGACTGGTGTGGATTTATGCGTTATTTCACCCGCAAATTGAGTGATAGTGAGAGGCGTGTCTAAGGTTTGTTTGTTTCTTTTAACCACTGTTACATTGTCGTTTCTCATAGCGTATTCTTCTACAGTATCTGTCAAGTTTATATTGTTGTATCCATCTTTTGTGTTTATATTTCTTGAACCAGTTGTTGTTAATTCTTGTGTACTCTGTATATGAATTGGTTTTTTATTATTTATTGTGAAGGATTGTGGCCTGGAATGAAAAAAAAATACAATTAATTATATAAAAAAATATATTTAAAAACAAAAACCCAGACTGCATAAAATTAAAAAGAAAAAAAAAACAATTGAAGAATTACTTATAGGTCCCGACTGCTAATTCTAATAAACTATTGGGCTTGTTTTTTTTCTTTTTAGTTTTATGCAGTTAGGTTTTTTTATTTTTTAAAATATTTTTTTAAACGTCAATTTTTTGTTATAATTCATAAGGATTATAAGACATGTAAATATTCGGTCCCTTTTTTTGCTTTCCTGGTCGTATCGCATAGGAACTCCACCAGTTTCACAAAGTAAAAGAGCAAAGTCTATATTTTTCAACTTTCTCAATGTATTATATTTATTAGTATTACGATAATGATAATCATGATATATCATCATGATTTTTTAAATCCTTATATTGAGTTCTTAAGTTTGATACCCATATTGTGGTATTTGAAAAAAAATATATTTATTTTACTAAGTCCAATGACGTCCCACAGCTGTGTGATCTTAGTGTTAAGACACTATGATGAATTTTTCGTTTTTCTAGACAGTACATTGGATAACGAAATCAAAATATTTTTTGTAAATATTACCGTTACTCCGAGTATGGTTGAACCCACAATTATGTCATGTACTCCTACATATTGGCTTTCCCACAACAGCGCATTAAGTACAAGTAGTATTATAAAAAGTATTTTAAGTATATACTTTGTTTTTTACGCCTCGACGACCTCTATACACAGTTCTACACCGGAAACGTCCCTAATTCAGTAAAACTTACTTTTGAGGTGTGTCTTCAACTACACTTTTGTCTGAATCATCGTCATATACAGTACTGATTGAAATGACCTCTAAATCATTTACTGGTGACAATTGATGATCGTCTTCATCAGGTTTATTAAGCTTTTTGGTGATTTCCAATTCTACATTCCGTTTATTAGACTGGCTTTTAATGTTTTCATTGTAAGTCTGAAAATTAAGTTGAGACATTTTGAGCTAAGCAGTGGAACTAAACGTCGTAGTTACTAAGGGTAAATATTCATTATTCTTATATTCCCGGAGCGGGAAAATATTTCATTCCCACAAGAGAGAATAGAATCGACAACCGTCGTGTTTAGTCGCACGTCAATGACATTGTGTCACAACGGCCTAATGACATATCATTATTTTCATTCAGAAAGATCCAATTCTAGAAAAAATATTTTTAATACCTGAAAGTTTTGGTAAGGTTTTACAAGTACATCTGAATCTGGACCTTCCTTAGAAAGAGAAAATATATTTTCGCTACATTTGTCATTTACAGTATCCATTTTATTATTGTACAAATTGATTTTACTTTTTTCTGTAATAACTGTGTGGGATGTTTTATTTTTTTCATTTTCATTATCTAATAATCGGCTTGACATTTTTTTATTTAAACTTTCACTCTCAGTCTCCACTACAGTCATATCATGCGCTGTTTTATTTTTAAGTCTTACTTGTGAATTGCTCTCTAAATGGCTGTGTTCATTTTCGTTTTGTAATTTTCTTTTCTTATTAGTGGGAAAATCTTCTAAATCCATAGAATCTGTATTTCTTTTGACTCCATGGAATTGTGATGTATTTGATTTCAAAGTTGACATTGCAGATGGAGTTTTTTTTCTACTTCTAAGAGATTGTATATTAGTCTTTTCAATGGGTTCACTATCAAATGCTATGCTATATGCTATATTACTAAGTATTTTGGAAGTATGTTGAGTATGGTTGTTTAACAGTGCATCACTAGCTCTAGGTTCATTCGGATTATTTAGTGATTGTGATGCTACCAAAGTGTCCATATCAAGTTGGCTTTTCCTATCTTTAAGTGATTGTACTCTTGTATGGGTTTCTTCAACAGGTTCACTATTAAAAATATTAATTGATTCTACTTCTACTGAATTAGGTGGCATTTGATTAATAGCTCTTGAAGTGGTCTCATTTGGTTTATTTATTAATGGTGATGTTTGAGGGTTATTTTTTATAAAAACTTCATTTGCTTTAGGTGTATTTAATGATTGAGGTGCTGTTTGACGGTGCACACCGAAAGGGTGATTTTGTGAGTTTAATAACTCTCCTTGAATACTTTCTGTTATTTCATTCTGAATTGATATTGTATCTGCAGATGCTGTATCTTTTTTTGAAGGAGTTGATTTTTCATTTACTGCAGATATTTTTGAATTATTGTTCATATTAAAAATATTATTATGTACACCTAAAGTACATGAGGTAGTTTTGTTTTCTACATTGATATTGTTTAAACATGTTTGAATTTGTTTATCTGAGTTAATTTTTACCTCAATATCATTTTCTTTTTTTTTAATGCAAATATTGGTTAATGTGGTCCCAGTTTTCATTGTTATTTCAATTTCATCATTATCACTTGATGATATTTTTGTAACATTATTTTGTATTGAGTCATTTTCTGTTGTTTTCACAATTGTAGAATTCTTGTTATTTAATGGTCCTTTTTGAAAGAAACTAACATTACGCTGCTTTACATGTTTACGAATTTGTTTACTATTAAGGTGGTTATTATCTGGTTCAATGGAAATGAGACTTTCTTTTTCAGAAATTTGTGATGTGAAAATATTTTCATTTGTGTTATTAACTTTTGTTAACTCTTTACTCGATTGATTATTTATATTTTCATCCCCTTTTTCCATTTCTATTGAATTTTTATTTGTGTTATTAGCTTTTGTTAACTCTTTACTAGGAGTAATTAACTTTTCATTATTAATTACTGCAGGTTTTGAAGTAATTTCACTATAATTTTCATCCCCAATTTCCATTTCTAATGAATTTTTGTTTGTGTTGTTAGCTTTTGTTAACTCTTTAGAACTGGCAATTAATTTATGAACTATATTCACAGGTGCCAATGGGAATTCACTACCATTTACATCCCTAATTTCTGTTTCTACAAGTTTTTTAAATTGCGAATTAAATTCTTCATTTTTATTACGTGAAATATCATCATTCAATTCAAATAAAGTCCGAATTCGCGGATTATAATACTTATTAATAGAAATATTTTTGTTCCTATATACTTTAGCCAATCTATTAAATTCATTGTTTATTTTATTGGAATCATTCCAATTTTTAGCAATTTTTTTAAAATTTGTTTTAGTTGTTTTAGTACTATTCTTTTTAACAGGGTTTTCATCAGTTGTTTTTTCGTTATCTATATTGTTAGAGGATGGTAAAAAGTTTTTATTATTTATAACACCAAATTTCTTAGGTATATTGCAATTTGTTTCTATTTCTGTCAATTGTTCAATTTTATCCCAGTCATCTTGTTGGGCAGTAACATGAACAATGTTTTTAATTTTTTTTACATTCTTTGTCTCAGAATCAATTTGTATTTTACTTGCTATTTGCTTTACAATTGGGGTAGAGTGAAGTGTTGGATTTGTCTCTGTAAAAGAAGCTTGATGTTTTGAAAGAGATACTTGGTTTTCTATATCTGATACTTGTTTTCTGATGTTTACATTTTTATTGGATCCATTTTCAACAACTAAATTTATAGTACTATCACCTGCAAATGTCATCATAAATTTTTTTAATAATCATTATATCAATAAACTAAAACTAAATAAACATTATAATTACTTACATTTAATGTAAAAAATGTCTTTAAATAGAGTGATTATTTTTTCAACATTTTCTAAACGCCTTTGAAGAGGCAATGTTAACATTAATGTTTTCCCATCTATTTTGTGACCACACGATGGACACACACTTCTACGGCACCAACAGGAATGACACAAACTATGTGTACATATACATGCTGTGCTAGGTATTTTATAACATTTACAACTGAAAACAATAAAAAATTAGATTATTTAAATATTATATAACAATAAGATTATGTGGATGATACCTAGCAAAGGCCAGTGAATGCACTGGCCTAGGTTAGTCTCTCCATTATGTGATGTCCTCTCTCATAAAGTTCTCCTGCCCTTGACATTCAATGTTAGTTGTTTGTTTTTAATACTTTTTACAATTTTGATATAAATATATTAGTTATAGCAAAACTAAACTGTAAATTAGCCTCTCTGCAATATATTACTTTATGTGTACATTATGTGTTTTGTATCGTTTATCGCAATATCGTTCTTTTACAATTTGCCACATAATGGCCTTTTTGTATTTTATATACATCGTAGCCATTGGAGAAGTGATTATTTTACGTCTAACACAACCAGGGCGCCAAAGATTAGAGAAACGAACAACAGAAAAGAAAGACATATCGAAAAATAAGCTTAAAAATTGTAGTGTTTACCATTCGATACAGGTTAAATACCGTTTGTATACAGAAATTAATTCTGATATTTTCTCTATGTTTACATCCTTCAAGTTCATGTTTTCTTTAACACATTTATATACATATACACATTAAATATTACAATACTTTCAATTGCAGTCACAAACAATTGCCGTGAAAAATCTGTTTTGTTTAAACCTATTTCGTTTACATTATGTAAATGGTGACTCTAATTATGGCGGGAAAATACATTAAAGTTGATTAATTGATGGAATGTTTACTTTATGGTTTTTAGGCGTGCCATTAGAACACAGTTTACTTCGCCAACGTCCCGTAGAATGAAGAAGGCGCAATGAATATTGATCAGCTAACGAAATAAAACATAAAAGACAAGATTAACGGTTTAAAAAACATAGAAGGTATTTTTAGTTATGCTACCACCTTTGAAATAATTACAACGTAAAATAGATATAATTAATTTAGATAAGAACTGGTTTTATATAATCTACTTATTACTTAGGTTAGTTTAGTTTAATTCTGTTATTTCTAATATATTTACAAAAAAAATTACAAAGATGATTAAACACAACCATAAGCGACGTTGTTCAGAGCGAGAGTAATAAACAGAGCAGAGAGGATATTGAGTATGAATTTAACTTTATTTACCATCAAAACAGACTGATCCTAACATAAAATATTAACATTGGGTATTGATCGCTTTTTAGTAAAAACCACCGCCTGATTTGGCCACCGACAGAGATAAACAATGAGCAGACAGCCATTGGTCAAGATAGTGCAAAGCAGTCTTTATTTAAAGAGAGAGTCTTCTACAAATTTCTAACTGCTCTAGACGACGATGTCATCAGGATATTGAAGAATATTGCAAAAGTTACTGACATTAATCAAGGTCATGGGTGTCTATGCTGTACAACAAAGAGCTAAGGAATGAACCTTGCGGCCTTTTCAAACGTTGGATGCGGAAAGTTCGTCAGAGAATAAATTAATGCCAGTAGCTCCGCAACAAAAAAGGCACATGAGAATTGTAACAAATACTACATACAGTGTTAAATATATGAAATGAATTTAATTTGTATATATCTATTTATCAGCCTTTTATAGTCCACTGCTGGACATAGGCCTCCCCTAATGCTCACCACTCCGTCCGGTTCTGCGCCCTTTGAATCCAGCGGTTTCCCGCTGTCTTCTTTAGGTCGTCGGTCCACCTGGTTGGAGGTGACCTATACTCCTTTTGCCGTATATTTTATAATAATTTGTATATTGAAATATATTTTTTAACTATATTATAATTGCTGTGAGTCTTTATTTATTCTGAATTAATACGGAAATAGTGAACATATCAAGAAAACATTTCTTACCTACTATCCTAATGACTTTCTTTTATCCTTCAGAGATTTCATTTTAAAGGGGTAAGCAAATATTTTCTTTCGCAGATGTATCCTAATGTGACTGGACAGATACTTTTTGTTGAACAATTAAAAACGAACGCAGTTAATAAGAAGGGTAACTATTAAGAATTAAGATTAACTGTACAAATGTCAACGAATGTCACATTGACAGCGTTTATCGACCATCAGGCTTAGAAGAGGGCAGTCGGAGCCGAAAACCCTATTTAATATAGTTTTTATTACATCGTTTGATTAAGATTAAAGTAAGCATTGCGCTAGTTTCTTAAAAAATTTTGATTTAACAACTTAATAAATAAATATTATCACAATCTACCACAAAAAAGTTTGTTACATAATCTATGTTGTCAATATAATTTTCTTTTTTTATATAAAACTCTCTTTCCATATAATTATGTAGATTGAAATTATTTTCTAGAGATATTATATTATATAAATTAATTACTAATTTCTCGACTTTATCTTTGAAATATGTATTTGTAGGTTACGATGTTTTTCGAAACTAATTCTATAGAAATGTCTTTATGAAAGTGTTTTCTAATATGATAAATGATAACAGACTGAATATTAATACTAATTTTATTCTCTTAAATTTTTCCTTAGAATGGCTTCAGCTCTGCGTAATGCAATTCGAGGAGTAGCCAGGAGGGTTCAAGCTCGTGGATATGCTGATGCTCCTAAAGAAGGAGAAATGGCTTTTACTTTTGCAGCTGGCAATAAAGTATGTCAATAGTAATATAATATTTTTTTCTGTTTCACACTATGCCGCAGAGATACCACACTTTCCACTGAATTTTCGAGGTATTTCATATTGAGAGGGGGAACTTGACAACATGCTTTCTCTGCCACTTGTTACGAGAATAAAGAAATGAAAATATAAATAGTAATTCATTGCATTCAGAATTTCCCTGAGTGGGAATCAACCCACAACAGTTGCATTTACAGTCACAAGCCTGTGCCCCTGTGCATGATGGCCTAGTTATATTACATTTACATTTTGAGGCTAGTTGTGGAACACTGATTTAAGCATGTGACAGTAAACATCACAGGTTTTTGTCTTGACACTAAGGTCTCTCTGCGTACTCTGCTGCATGCTGGATACAGCATGAATCATATACATTTTAAAAACATATTTTGCCCAAAAATGCAATGATTTTTGATGCATTAGTAATTTTATAGTCATTAGTCATTTTATATTGTAAATTTTTGCTTTTTAGGTATTTTTTGACAAGCAGATTGTAAAACAGATTGATGTGCCATCATTCAGTGGAGCTTTTGGTATCCTGCCTAAACATGTCCCTACATTAGGTAAAAGTGAATTTCCTTTAAGAAATAATTGTATCGTTATTTAATTTTTATAACAATACATTGCTGAAAAAATTTAACTGCTTAAAACTATGTCTGTGTCTTTTAACGATTTTTTAAATTAGATAATTTAAGGTTTTTGTGGCACTGTAACATAGCATCTGGATCCTTATAAGCTAAGGGATCAATTCTTACTCTGAAGAATGAAATATTTTCTTTTTTCTTGTTTTAGTAACAAACAAAGTGTGACATTAGGCTCTGTTTCAACATGCAATATCTTGAAAATTATATGGAAAGTAAGAAACAAAGTGTTTAACCCCTTCCCTCAATCTAGTTGCAAGGTTTCCTCTACTTTTCAAGATACAATATGAACTTAAAAAATTAAAATTTATTACTATTGTTATAATTTCAGCTGTCCTTAGGCCTGGCGTAGTTACAGTGACAGAAAATGATGGTAAACAAAGCAAGATCTTTGTTTCTTCAGGTACCATCACTGTGAACGATGATTCTTCAGTCCAGGTAACAATTATTAAAATATTGTAAATTTATAAATAAAGAATTGGGCTAATTTTGCCTGTGTAGGCATATAGGATGTATAGTTATCACTTTCCATCGAATTCTGCAGGCATTGATTTAGTGGCGAAACTCTAAATTATTGGGCATTAGTTCATAGGGCAAATTGTGGAACCTAATGCTGTTTCATGTAATTTTATAATTATAAATTTTTGTACAATTTAAAAAAAAAGTGTAAAGAAAAAATACAATAATTTATCTAATGTTATACTTTTTTTTATATAGTAGAGAATTTAAAAAAACTTTCAAATTGTAAAAACTTCCAATAATATACGTATGTTTACATAATTTTTTTACCATCTCTTGTCTCTCCTGAGAATTTGCTTAATATGCTATTTAGCAAATCATCGTTAGCAACATTGATGTTATATTAGATATATGAATATTAGCTGATAAATATACGTGCAGTTATATTTATAAATTTTTACTATATTACCATGAGGTTTATTACTAACATAATATATACTTAGGTCGATACCTAAGGATTCAGGTACGATTACCTGAATCCTCTCTTTTAAGTGATCTTTTGTACATATTTTGCTATGACTTTTGTGGTACATAAATAAATTGGTTGAAAATATATATCTTAGAGACCATAGCCTCGCAGTGGACCTGGGTTCAATCGACAAGGGCACAAAATTGTTTTTAATTCTGTTATATTTAAAGGTGCGGATTTTAGGGCATTGTGGGTTCGATCATTATTTCTTTCCTCTGATATGACAGCATGGCATTGAGTTTCGCCATTTAACATGCAAAGTTTCGAATTTGTCAAATGGAGTGTCACTACATCAGGTTCTCTTTGTCAGTAGGCATACTCTACGCAGTTAAAAGTCGCGAAAAGCTGAAAATAAAAATACAGGCGAATATGCGACACTCGTTCTTATATTTGTATTCGAATGCCTTTGGATTTTTGCGCCTATAGATTGTTGTTTCTATATATCTTCATGTTGTAATTAGCATAGAGAAGAGGGCAAGGGTCAAGTGAACGCCGCACGTTGCCTTAAACAATTGATACCAGAACGAGCAAAGTAAACACTTCCTCGAGTAGGAATGGAATCTTCAAGCGTCAAGCGCTTTGCTGCTAAGCTACTATTGGCTATAAATAACTCTTATTAAAAAATATTTTAGGTTCTCGCCGAAGAGGCCCACCCACTGGAGAATTTGGACCGCAGCGCTGCCCAGGAAGCACTCAGCAAGGCGCAATCTGAACTTAATTCTGCTGCTAATGATCAGGTACTATAATAGTTACGAATCATAAAGAAGCAACTTAGCAATCTCCTTTTATATTATTATTTGAAAATTATTTTCTTTTATATGCCTTATACTAGGCATAGGTTATTGTTTAAAATTAAATAACAGATTAAAAAATAAAATAATAAATGGTTAATTTAATAATATAAATGCCGTATGTGTTTATTATTTATTTCAGGCTAAAGCTGAAGCTGCCATTGCTGTGGAGGTTGCTGAAGAAATCGTAAAAGCTGCATCAGCGTAAATTCAGTGAACAATCCAAAGTTTCCAGCATGTTAGTTTAAAAACGATTTAATTTAATAGTCATCAACAATAAAAAACGCTATTAATTTTCATTATGTATTTATTTATTGTATATCTTATTATAAGGGTGGTGTGGTCGAAATAAAACAGGAATTCGTAGTTGAAATATGAGTAATTTATTCAACACAATTCAAACACTTTGGTACAAACAGTTATTTGCATTTAGCGATGTCATTTTGCGTTTTTATAAAAAAAAATATGAAATAAGCCGCAAACAAGACTCGATAGAAGCGAAAACCGTTAAAATATTAGTAAAAAAATTAACTAGTTATTTTGTAGTTGCCGCATTAAACGCTTACAATTTAAAATTTAATCGCCGAAAAAGGTTATATTATAATAATTTTGAAATATTCTTATTTAAAATTTCATTATTAAAACTTTAACTACACTTTTAAAATCCAAAATTTCTAATTGGAAGTTTGTCAAGAAGAGATCGGTTACTAGGAAGTCGCGAAAACCTATCTACAAACTACTTGCGAAGCTTGCCACGATGCCACAACATGAAA